>MU704169.1:18256-52182 GCA_026770625.1 Nicotiana glauca
TTTAACACAAACGGAAGGAAATGACACTAGAAGACTTGATTGTTCGTTTGAGGATAGAAGAGAACAACAAAAATGCTAAAAAGAAGTCACGTGGACACTCGACAATAATGGGGGCAAACATTGTTGAGGAGGCACCACAAAATAAGAAGAGGAAGAAAGCTTCTGGACCAAAGAATTACCAAAGAAAGAAGAAATTCAAGGGTAATTGCCACAACTGTGAAAAAACTGGGCATAAGGCAGTGGATTGTCGTGCGCCAAAAAATGATAAGAAGAAAAAGAATCAAGACAACATGGTTGAAGATGAAATGGAAGACTTGTGTGCCATATTGTCTGAATGCAACTTGGTAGGAAATCCAAAAGAATGGTGGATAAATTCTGGAGCCACCCGCCATGTTTTTGCTAACAAGGAGTTATTTTCTTCTTATGCCCCCACAGGTCCCGACGAGACAATCTTCCTGGGAAATTCATCTATGGCCAAAATTGAATGAGTTGGCAAGATTGCGTTGAAGATGACGTCGGGAAAAATAGTAACTCTAAACCAAGTCCTCCATGTTCCAGAAATTCGCAAGAATCTTGTGTCTACCTCACTTCTTGTCAAGAATGGATTCAAATATATTTTTGTTTCTAATAGTGTTATACTAAGAACGATTTGTATGTAGGTAAAGGTTACCTAAATAAGGGCCTTTTTAAGCTAAATGTAATAATAGTTCCTATCAATAAAGTGAATGCTTCTCCTTACTTGCTTGAGTCAAACACTTTATGGCCTTCGCGTTTAGGTCACGTAAACTTCAAAACATTGCGAAAGATGATAAATCTAGAGGTATTGCCAAAATTTGATTGCATTAATTCCAAATGTCAAATATGTGTGGAATCAAAGTATGCTAAGTATCCTTATAAGTACGTTGAAATGAATTCAAGTCCTTTAGACTTAATTCACACAGATATTTGCGACATGAAGTCAACACTATCTCGTGGTGGGAAAAAGTATTTTATTACTTTTATTTAAGGTAGCACAAGATACTGCTATGTTTATTTACTTAATAGCAAAGATGAGGCAATTGATGCTTTCAAGCAATACGAGAGTGAAGTTGAAACGCAACTAAACAAAAAGATCAAAATGATAAGAAGTGATAGGGGTGGCGAATATGAATCTCCTTTTGAAGAAATATGTTTGGAAAATGGCATTATTCACCAAACAACTTCCCCTTACTCTCCACAATCTAATGGAATTGAGAGGAAGAATCGAACGTTGAAGGAGATGATGAATGCATTGCTAATAAGTTCTGGCTTACCACAGAACTTGTGGGGAGAAGCTATACTTATAGCTAACCGAATAATCAACTGTGTACCTCATAGTAAAAGACAATCCATTCCTTATGAGAAGTGGAAAGGAAGGAAGCCTAGCTTGAAATACTTCAAACTGTAGGGGTGTTTAGCTAACGTACAAGTTCTTACACCTAAAAGGGTTAAGATAGGTCCAAAAACGGTTGATTGTGTATTTATTGGATATGTAACCAATAGCAAGGCATATCGTTTTCTGGTTCATAAGTCAGAAAATCCAGAGAGTCACGTTAATACGATAATAGAATCAGATAATGCTGAATTATTTGAAACTAATTATCCGTATAAAAAGGAAAGTGAAGTGACCTACCAAAAGTCCAAAACGACCTCGGGAGGAAATAACAGATGGTATGCCTAATGAGGAAAATCCGAGAAGAAGTAAACGTCAACGGGCATCTACTTCATTCGGTCCAGATTTTCTAACTTTTCTACTAGAAAATGAGCCTCGTACCTTCAAGGAAGCAATGTCTTCCTCAGAAGCACAATATTGGAAAGAAGCTGTCACTAGTGAAATATAATCCATATTGAGCAACCACACATGGGAATTGGTTGACCTTCCTCTAGGTAAGAAAACTTTGGGTTCTAAATGGATTTTTAGGAAGAAAATAAAATATGATGGTACTATTGACAAATACAAGGCAAGACTTGTTGTCAAAGGATTTAGACAGCGAGAAGGTCTTGACTATTTTAACATATACTTGCCGGTTAAAAGAATTACATCCATTCGGATGCTAATAGTGTTAGCCGCCTTGTATAATCTCCAAATCCATCAAATGGATGTAAAAACAGCCTTCTTAAATGGTGATTTAGAAGAAGAAATCTACATGGACCAACCTGAAGGGTTTGTGGTTCCGGGAAAAGAAACCAAGGTGTGTCGACGTGTTAAGTCTCTTTATGGACTAAAACAAGCACCCAAGTGTCACGACCCCAGTTCACCCTCCATGAACATGTCGTGATGGCACCTAGTCCCTACGACTAGGTAAGCCTAACAATGCGGAAGATAACCATAATTGCGGGAAATAAATAAAATAAACTGAATTAGTAAAATAAATATGGTGCCTAAGGTGCCGCTTGGCACATACCATAACAATTCTCGAAGCTAACAACATTTCGCAAAACCCGGAAACTCATAAATCACAAGCTAAAGGGATACATAAGAGGCTCTGACTCCAGAATATCTATACAAAGGATAAAATACTGAAAGAACTATACTTTTTTACAGAAAGCTGGAAAGGGACTCCTCGGTCTGCGGACGTAGCAGATATACCTTGAAGTCTCTACCGATACGCCTCCTTCCAAGGCTGACAGAACTAAACGGGAGTACCTGTATCTGCACAACAAAAATGTGCAGAAGAGTAGCATGAGCACACCACGGCGGTGCCCAGTAAGTATCAAGACTAACCTCGATGGAGTAGTGACGAGGAACAGTCATGACACCTACCGGTCAATAACAGTATAATCATAGGAACAATGGTAATGACATATGAATATATAAAGAATGCGTAAATGACCAAAAATGCTACACTTCACAATAAGGGTAAATACAACAATTATCAACAGGAATATAATAAACGATGATGCAAACAACGGTAAAATCACAACCAAAATCCTAAGGTAACAACACAACAGAGAAAAGAAACAAGTAAATAATTCCTATCATACAATGATGTTCGCTAGGGCCTTATTCAACTCTTCCCACAATTTCACCGAGTCTGAGACAAACCACAACTCGTATAATATCCAGCATCTGAAATCTAACAATTGACATCATGTGCCCCATCAATCTCATGATCATACTGACGACAACTGGCTCACCAGGACCACTCTCTCAACTATAAGGAATAAACGAGGGCGCACCCCCACCCTTAGCAAAATCAGGAGGAATTCACCTCAAATGGGAGTGTTCAGCTACGTGTATGCTTTTGCAACTGTTTCTAGTAAAATTCTACCAGCTAGTGAACATGATAAAAAAAAGAGAATAGACTCCGCATACGATATTTCCTCACAACTCCCAAGCGGTAGCACTCACACAGGTAAACAACCCACAATCACAATATACAATATAAAATAAATAGGAATGCCTCCACAGGCCGGCACAACTCTATTCAATCAATCCCCGACATAGCCTACCTTATTTTGCCACGTGTACAATAAATGATATAACAGGCACCGCCTTATTTCGCCACACGTGCATAACAATGTCCCACCTTATTCCGCCACATGCGCAACCACATATAAGCATATAACATATCCCGCCTTATTACGCCGCATGTGCAAAACATCAATAACAACAATAGCACGGCAAAGACCTCGTGCATCACAATATCAATAACCGCACGGCAGAAACCTCGTGCATCACAATATCAACAACCGCACGGCAGAAACCTCGTGCATCACAATATCAACAACCGCACGGCAAAAACCTCGTGCATCACAATATCGACAACCGCACAGCAGAAACCTCGTGCATCACAATATCAACAAATTAACAGGGTTAAAATCTAACAAGAATGATAAATGCAGCAGTGTAATAATGCAAATCAACGAAGCAATAATAACTACCAGGATAAAACAGAAACACAGGGCAAACACCACTAAATCTCAATACCAATGAGGGTCTCCCAGGATACCATCCTGTAGCCCCCTCCTCAACTGTCCAGTGGAACTCCTGGGAATTGAACCCGAAGTCCATCACATTTAAATATCTAGGATCTCCCGGGAATCAAACTCGTAGTCCACCTTATCAATAGCAAAGGATCTTTCGGGAATTGAACCCGAGTTCCACCTTATCAATAGCAAAGGATCTTCCGAGAATTGAACCCGTAGTCCATCATATCAACAGCAAAGGATCTCCTGGGAATTGAACCCGTAGTCCCAAAATAAAAGTGCAGTCATAGCCAGAAACAAACCAAGGGATAAATATGAAAGACAGAGTAGCAGATAGGACTGGCCTAGCATGCTTCACGTAGTATGATTAAACAACTTAGCAATTAGGCAATTACATCAGGTAGACATGCTTTCCTAGTCTAACACAAGTAATAGGCTTCAAGTACAACTTCATATTCGGTGATTACAAGGATCTAAGAGCCTAAAGGATCACTTTACCACAAATAAATCCGAACATGCACTCGTCACCTCGCGTGCAAGGAATGCAATCAACAAAGAAGACTCAAATCCTAAGGGGAAGTCCCCCACACAAGGTTAGGCAAGATACTTACCTCAAAACCGGCTAAAATCAACTAGCAACCACGTTCTTGCCACGAGTTCTCGACTTCAAATGTCCCAAATCTATTCAATTAAATCACGCATTGTAATTAATATCTCAAGCAACTGATTCTATTATTTAATTCAAAGCTAAAGCGCAAAATTAGGCGAAGTGACCAAAACGCCCCTCAAGACAACGCCTCGGAATCGGATAATTTTCACATTTTCAGAACCCTCGTACACTCACGAGTCTAACCATATAAAAATCTCTCAAATCGGAGGTCAAATACCCCCTAAAAACTCAATAATTCGGTTTATGAAGTTCTACCCATTTTTCATTGAAAATCTGAAATTAAAGGATGAAATTAAGAGAAGATTCATGGAAATTAATCTAAGTTGAGTGAGAAACCCTTACCCATGTTTCCCAGTGAAAATCCATTCAAAAATCGCTAAGGACCGAGCTCCCAAGTCAAAAATGTGAATAAATGGTGAAACCCTCGAATTTGGGAATTAAATCTGTCTACCGAGTGATTTGTTCTATGGGATCGCAAGAGGAGGAATGCGATCGCATAGAGTAAAATTGCAAGCCAGGAAGGAAGCCTATGCGATCGCAGGAAGGGTAATGCGATCGCAGAAGAGGGAGAAATATAACTATGCGATCGCGAACAAGGCTATGCGATCGCATAGAAGGAATTGGGACCCTCTGGAAATACACTATGCGATCGCGGAGGTGATAATGCGATCGCATAGAAGGAATTGATTCTGCCCAAAATTTGTGCTATGCGATCGTGCGAGAAGCAACGTGATCGCATAGAAGGAAATACCAGATAGCAGATCAACTGTTCAAAAAGGAGGAAAAAGGATCCGTAGCCCATTCGAAACACACCCGAGGCCCCCGGGACCTCAACCAAACCTACAGACATGACCCATAACATCATTCAAACATGCTCCAATCCTTAAACCACCTAAAACAACGCCGGAAACACGAATTAATCAAAGATTCAAACCTATGAACTTCAAATTCTAACCAAACACACTTTCGATCAAAAACCTATCCAAACCTTGTCCGAATGACCTGAAATTTTGCACACACATCCCAAATGATATGACGGAGCTACTGCAACTTTCGGAATTCCAATCCGACCCTCGAATCAAAAACTCACTATCGGACCGGAAACTTCAAAAATCCGAACTTCGGCATTTCAAGCCTAAATGAGCTACAGACTTCCAAAATATATTCCGAACACTCTCCCAACCCCGAAATCACCTAACGGAGCTAACGGAACCATCAGATTTCCATTCCGAGGTCGTCTTCACACTGTTTTGAATACGGACCATTTTTTAACTCTTAAGCTCTTATTTAGGGACTAAGTATCCCAAAACACTCCGAATCCTAATACCGAACATCCCGGCGAACCAAAATAGCAGAAATGAACTTAGGGAAAGCAGCTAATAGGGGATCAGGGTGTAAATTCTAAAAACGACCGGTCGGGTCGTTACACCAAGCAATGGCATGAGAAATTTGACCAAACAGTGTTGTCAAATGGCTTTAAGATTAATGAATGTGATAAATGTGTTTATATTAAGAAAGTTCCAAATCATATAGTCATTATTTGCTTATATGTTGATGATATGCTAATAATAAGCAAAGACATTGCCGACATTCAAGCTACTAAGTGTATGTTTGCTAGTAAGTTTGATATGAAAGGCTTAGGAGTTGCCGATGTAATTCTAGAAATTAAAATCCAGAGGACTCCTCAAGGTCTAGCTTTGTCTAAATCACATTACGTGAAAATGGTACTTGAAAAATTCAAACACTTGGAATTTAGAAGTGCAAGAACTCCAATTGACTTAAACCATCATCTTATGAAGAATAAAGGTGAAAGTACGTCTCAATTGGAGTATGCTCATGTGTTGGGATGCTTAATGTACATCATGAACTGTACACGACCTGATATATCTTCTGCGATAAGTAAACTTAGTCGATTCACAAGTAATCCCAACAAACATCACTGGGTAGCAATGAAACGAGTTTTGGGATATTTGGAATATACCCAAGACTACGCTTTGCACTACAATAAATATCCTTCGGTTATCGAAGGATATAGTGATGCAAATTGGATAACCGTCTGAACAGAAACAAAGTCCACAAGTGGATATGTTTTTACTGTTGGTGGAGGAGCAGTCTCTTGGAAGTCTTCCAAACAAACGTGTATCGCTTGCTCTACAATAGAATCAGAGTTTATAGCTTTGGATAAAGCCGGTGAAGAAGCTGAATGGCTTCGAAATTTCCTAGAAGACATTTCGTTCTGGCCAAAACCTTTGGCTCCTATTTGCATACATTGCGATAGTGAGGCTGCAATAGGACGGGTAGGGAGAGTTATGTATAACGGAAAGTCTCGTCATATACGACGAAGACATAACACCGTTAGACAACTACTTTCTATGGAATTATCACTAAGGGAATGGGACTATGGCCGAGGACAAGTCAACATGGCGGTAACTCTACCTAGATTTTTGGATGTTCCGAGATCTAGGTTCAAGGAGCTCAAACAAAGTTGTGATTGACAGGTCAACATTGTCAAAGTAAAATCTTTGGTCCCTTCTAGTGACGAAGACAATGTTAAGTAACAAGGATAGAATTTTACACGTTCTTTAATGATTACCTAAGTTTGATGTGGTAGTTATCAAATAGTGTTAATCTAAAGGATTACATGTTTAGGAATCACCTATGTAAGTGTGAAGTGGAAGTCGCTTCAATGAGAATTCTGTAAGGCCAATTCTCTACGCACTTATGAGACCACGCGGTGTTCATGGCTAAAACGAACACAACAATGAGAACCAAAAGAAATGTTAAGGATTGGTTGTGTGGCATATGGTTGTCTCGGTATACACTAAAGTTCGACGGTTCAAAGATATCAAATCTACCGATTGACTGAGTATATCCGACATATGTTCACTACGGAAAGTTCAAAGGGAAACCTACTTAACCAGATGCAATTAATCCTTACTTGCAAAATCACATAGCTTTCATCTATGATCTTTCTTGATACAACCATTACCATTCATGTGGGGGGTTGTTGTACTTTAAGCCATGGGGCTTTAAAGTAGAAGAAGTGTGAATTGGAAATGGAGGGAAACAAAATGGAGGGAAAATGAAAATTTGAAGAAGTGAGCTTTTGTCTTGCACTTTGTCCCTCATTGGTGAGGGACAACCACATTCGTGTGCTTATATATATAATCACTTCTTAAAGCTCTTAAAAGGAGTTGAAGAGAATGAACCCTCGCTCCGTCGTCGTCGCTCGCTCGCCTCGGCTTCAGCTTTGGCTTTGGCTTTGGCTTTGGATTTGGATTTGGATTTGGATTTGGATTTGAATTTGTCAAATGATCGATCGATAAGATTGTTTTTGGACAAAATTTATTTAGTTATTTAGTAATTAATTAAATGCCAAAACACTGCTGAAAATACGCTAGAACCGCGGCAGGCAGATTCAAAAATCCTCTATGAGCGCGGTTCTTCCGCGACCGCGGTAGGAAACGTATTCTTCTGAAAAGGCACCTTTTCCAGACACCTCTTCTGATAATTGCCTATAAATTCTGAGGCAAGGCTCCATTTTCTACATACGAAAAGCACTCTAGAACTTCTTTCTTTCTGAATATACTGCATCCTAATTCGCAGTCTCTCTCTCTCAAATTCGTAAGTGTGATTTTGCTCCGTTCTTTGAGTTTGTTGGTATCCTGCAGTTTGTATTGCCACTGTTGCAGGAAGGTTTATTCCGTCTTATCCTGGGAGGATTTAATCCATTACTTTGGCAACGTGTGAGGGGGTTAAAATTCCTTAAGGACATACAAGAAACGTGTGGACTCGAAAAATTTCTAATTCTCTACTATTTTCTAGATTTCTTTAATTCTCCTAACAATTTTTTCTGATTTTGGTTTAACACAGTAACGCTGACAAACCAATATATTGGTATAAATTGAATTTCATATTACACGCAAAAAAGAATATTTCAACATGTCTCATAAAACTCGCTAATTCTCTTAATACTAATAATGTTCTTGTATAATTATTTCAGAAGAGGAGAAATAAAAGGAGGGGGTAAGAATTGGAAACCTATAACGATCATACTCAAACATTAAAATCTTTCCCTAGAATTTGAAAAAATCGTTCTCCGTGAGTATGTACATGTCACGTTATAAATTATAAAACTATGAAAAGGCGATATTTCGTAAATCACTGTAAATTTAAAATTTTTTAGACAAGTATTTTACGTCTCAATTGCTCAAGGAAAAACTTTTCGTACTCATTTGTTGTAACGACCCGACCGGTCATTTTGAGTTCTAGCTCTCCGTTCAGCAATCGAAAGCAATGAGCAACTTCGTTTCAGGTATTATGACACATACGCATGGTCGGAATTGAATTTCGGGAAGTTCAGGGTTGATTTGAAAAGAGGATTCTCATTTCGGAAGCTTAAAGTTGAAAGAATGAACTAGGATTAGAATTTTGAGTAAACAACCTGAAAATTAGGATTTGACGGTTCCAGGAGCTTCGTATGATGATTTCAGACTTGGGCGTATGCCCGGTTCAGGTTTTTGATAACCCGGGAATGTTTTGACGCCTATTGTGGAAGTTAGCACTATAGAAGAAATTTCATAAGTTTGGCTTGAAGTGAATTTCAGTGATATCGATGACCGTTTGGGATTCCGAGATTGTGAATAGCTCCGCATGGTGATTCTGGAGTTGGGGGCACGATCGGAAGTGAATTCGGAGGTCCGTAGGTCATTTTGGAGCCATTTGGCTAAAGATAGAAATTTGAAGGTTTTTGAGAAGTTCGATCGGAGGTGGACTTTTTGATATCGGGGTCGGAATCCAATTATGCAAGCTATAGTAGGTCCGTAATGTCAAATATCACTTGTGCGCAAAATTTGAGGTCAATCAGACGTGATTTGATAGCTTTAAACATCGGAAATAGATGTTTGAAATTTCGAAGTTCATAAAGCTTGAATCGGGGTGTAACTCATTGTTTTAGCGTTGTTTGATATGATTTAAGGCCTCGAGCAGGCCCGTCATGTATTTTGGGACTGGTTTGTAGGTTTGGTTGAGGTCCGGGGGGCCTCGGGTGGATTCCGAGTGGTTAACGGATCAAAAATAGAATTTTGAAGGAGTCTGAAGGGTCTGGTTGCTATCATAACTGCACCTGCGGAAATAGCGCCGCAGATGCGGCGCCGTAGAAGCGGCTAGGAAGGCGCAGGTGCAAAATTATGGTCAAGGACTTGAGGACCGCAGATGCGGTCAAGGTTCCGCAGAAGCAGGACCGTATCTGCGGCGAAGTGGTCGCTGAAGCGGTTTTGGTCGGCTCAGAGTGGACCGCAGATGCGGTCAGATTTCCGCAGAAGCGGGACCGCATCTGCCGAGGGGCCATCGCAGAGTCGAAAAAGGGCAGCCTTGGGCGGACCAGAGGAGCAGCTCTAGATCCACAAAAGCGGAGCTGCAGAAGCGGAATTTCTGCAGAAGCGAAAATAGCTGGGGCAGAATGGTTGTTTAAAATCGGGGTTGGGTTCATTTCTCTCATATTTTTCATGGCTTGGGGCGATTTTTGGAGGGCTCCAAGAAGGGATTTCAACATCTATATTAAGGTAAGTTACTCCTACTCATTTCCAAGTTAAATACGAGATTATATCATGGAATTAGGCATGAAATTGTGGGGAAATTGGTATTTTTGGAAGAAAACCTAGAAATTTGATAAATTGGATTTTTACCACGAATTTGAGCTTGGAATTAGGAGTACATTATACATTTGAGCTAGTGAAGCTATGGGTAGAGTATATCTTCGAGAAATTTCGGAATCCGGGCACATAGGCCCGAGGGCATTTTGGTCATTTCATTAAGCGGAGTTGGAAATTTGTATAATTTGAATTGTTAACAAGTATTTGAGTATATTCTCATTAGTTTGCCGTTATTTGGCTAGTTTCGGAACATTTTGCAATGATTCGAATCGTCGGGAAGGCTTGGAGGCCGTTTATGGAATCTCGGAGTGAGGTGAGTCTCGTTTCTAACCTTGTAAGAGGGAATTATCCCCATAGCTGAAATAATTGATTATGTGCTCCTATTTGTGGGGGCTACGCACGCACGAGGTCACGAGAGTCCATTCGTAGATACTATTATGCTATTGTTCGGGTAGTTAGGACCCAAAAGCATGTTATACTTTAATTGCTTAAATCATATTTAATTAGTGATTGAATTACTAAAAGTATTAAACTTCATTTCTTAAAAGTTGTTAAAGGAGAATTAGTTTTATTTGGATAATTATTCCTCGATAAAATATTCTAATTGGCCATTTGAGCATGTATATTATGTGTACCTGCATTGCATGGATGATTCGCGAGCAGGGTGATTGTGTATCTTATGTGTACCTGCGTCGCATGGATGATTTCCGAGTAGGGTGATTGTTTATTTTATGTTGACCGCTTCGCATGGATGATTCACGAGCGGGGTAATAGATGCATCTATGGTTCGTGTCGTTCGACCCTCGGCAATGCACATTTTACATTTCTATTGGATCGGGCCGTTGCATCTGTGTGATTTGCGCATGTTATTTTTCGCTTGAGATTTTTTAAATGTGGAAATTTCCCTTCATGGCCTGATATAAATTGATAAGATAATAAAGAGTACCATAAAAATCCTTGATTATTTGTTGAAGGTGTTTACCTGTTTTTCGGCTTTGTGAATTAGAATTACTATATAAATCCATGATTGTCCTCGCATTTTTAGAATATTGTTAATTGACCTCTAGTAAGTGTCGAAGTTGACCATCTCGTCTCTACTTCTTTGGGATTAGGTGGGATACTCATTGAGTACACATTGTTTACGTACTCATACTACACTTCTGTGCATTTTTGTTGCAGCGCATATGATTCTGGGACTAGGAGAGTTGCATTATTCGAGGCGACCCGCAACTAGTGTAGTCTCTTTCGGTATATTGTATTTATTTCCTATCCACTGTATTTCGGACGGATGTTGCATTTTATTTTCCTATCGGTAGATGCTCATACACTTGTGACACCGGGTTTTTGGAGGATTTTGGATTATTCATTATTAAGTCCTTTATTGACTTTACATTCATTTTAAAAAAAAAATCTTTATTGTTTAATATTCAACGTATAAGAAAAATGATTTCCGCAAATACTAAAACTGGATTTTGATTATGCATTCTTGGTTGGCTTGCCTGACAACGGTGTCCAGCGCCACCCCGACCCTTAGTGGATTTTGGGTCGTGACAACTTGGTATCAGATCACTAGGTTCCTAGGGTCTCACGAGTCATGATCAAGTCTAGTAGGGTCTCACGGATCGGTACGGAGACGTCTCTGCTTATTCTCGGGAGGCTGCATGACTGTTAGGTGTACTTCCCTTCTTGATTCCTTATCCTATGATTCGGTTGCTGTGAGGTTTATGCCTTTGTTTCTTCCTATTCAATCTTATGCGACGTGAAGCACCTGTAATAAATCGAGAATTGAAGAACCATAATGGTACTACAGATGTGATACGGGGTGTTTCTCCCGGTGTAGTTGATTGTATTATTATTGTCACCTTATGGAAGGATATTCTAATATTTCAGCTCGGTAATGGTACTTCTAAGGGCTCTGGGCTAGGCACACGTTGCCATGATGCTTATTAACGAATATTGCGCAGTAGTGATATGATGGTAGGATGTTTTGCCCACGATGTCAGGGTAGTGAATGACTTGAAGGGGGTTTTACTCAGTGCATAATCAAGAGATTCAGTATTTTATTCCCGGGAGGGGAAAGACAATCGAACTAAGGATGGTCAGATGTGGGCTGGTGAAAATAATGAGACTTAGTATTTGCAAGTGTTGTGGAGTTTTCTTATATGATGGGATGTCGTTTTCCTAATTGAACGTTCTAAGTTTGTTGGTGTTATGATCTTCTACAATTCTCCGTTGGGGCAAGATATTGTGAAATAGTATCGGAGGTACGACCGTCAAATATCGCAAGGTGCGGTGGTTCAGGATTGAATCATTATATCTAATATTGGTGGTTTGATGAAGATGACCTTCATAAAAGTTTAAAGCTAGTAGCAATTTGTGGATTAAAGTTCTATGAAGATAAATTTTATTAAGGCAGCAACTGAACAGCAAAAGATGAGAAGGACATATGGGAAGTGTCAGGTGGAGTTTTAAGCTTCTAAAAGGCCAAGTTTAGGAAACGCAGGTCGAGTAGTTGATTAAAGAAGTGAGTTTTTCCAAAGTGGGAGAGTGGCGGAGTTGCATATGGGCTTTGCAGTGGGATGACCACGTACCTTGAGGAGGGTTTGGAGCGATTTGAGAATATTAGTGCTTGGTTATTGCGGTCTACAAATCTAATTTGAAGTAGGGATTCTTGTGCGGCATGAGATTTAATATAATGAAAAAGAGCCGCTTAAATAAAGAAGGATATTGCATGACTGTGAATTGAAAGGATGTTGTCGCACACTTAAATGATATCCACGAGGGGTAAATGGACCTGTGCAGTTGGAGAGTGAGCTCAGACTTAGGATGGGTCAGTGATGTCGTAATGATTTTACACTGTGTAGCAGTGTTGAAAGATATCGGGGAGATCCTTCTATAGGTGGGCTACTCGAGTAAGCAAGTTAGCAGTCGCGTGGTTGGCAAGGCTTCTGCGAAGAGTTTTATCGGTTATGTAGCAAAGAGTTCGGTCGTGCGAATGTAGCGGGTGAATCAGAGTATAAAAGAATGGGGCATTGCGGAAGGAATCTGAGAATTTATGCGGTTGATCGCGCAAGGTTATGTCGATGAAAGCTGGGGAATCTTGGTGAATCCCAGAGTTGTGAAATAATGGCTTCAAGCTAAGTGGGAGAGTCCCACCGCTTATGATTGGGTTGCATGGTTAACTACTTGCGAGGTTTCTGGTTATTAGCATATTGATGGGCTATTTCAGCTGTGGGGAAAGACAATAAGTGGTATTCTGAGCAAAGGAATTATTAAAAATGGGCTATCGTTGGCCCTATTGGCCCATGTTCAGACTTGGGGAAGGATTCAGGATTTTGCCTTGTATAGATGCAGGTTCCCAGGGAAGTGATTCGGTGGGTTCTTCGCCAAAGGGGTATTCATGTGATGGAAGACTCATGGAGTTGATTATATTTGGGGCCAAGTCAGAGCAGGTGGCTCTCAGCAACGGCCCTAGTGGATTGAAAGAGGTCAAGTGTGTTGCCTAATTGTTTCGAGCCTATAGGTATGGTTAAGAACCAAGCTTGGTGGCAGTCTATGAGAAGAGGCACAAATTGTTCTCTGTTGTTTGACTTCTGATGTGGCGATTGGGAGGTATGAAATAGTTCATGGGATTTGAGACAGCATGGTCTCGTGATTCAAGGCCACTCGAGATGAGTGCAAATGGATTATGTTACGTGTTGGATGGAGTTGTATTATCTCTAAGGCAATCCAAGATAAATTGGAAAAAAGGTAGGTTGATTGGCCATAGTTGAAATTGTCATATTGGTGTTAGTGATTAGTTTCCTTCAGCGTGATCAAGTTATGCAAGTGATTGTGACAGTACGTATCAGGCTTGTCAACCGCCGTAATTGATGTTATTTAGAAGTATTCTACCATTACGGCTTGTTATGTGGAAGCAGATTCCGGAAGGGCTATGGTGGCTTAGACCACTACTTAGAGATTTGCATACTCTACGGTTATGAGAATTCACCTATGTGATACTATGGAACTCCTGAAGTGAGTTAAGTGAAAAGTTTTCATATGATGAAGTGTTAACCTATTAGTGGTTCTGGAGTTATAATGAAAAGCATGTTCTATCGTATATTGGCATGTTGGGTGCAGTGAGTAGTATGAAATTTGAAGTAAAGACCAAAGTTGCAGCTCGGCGTTGACAAGGATGTCGCGAGCTCGGATGAGCAAGAAAGGAGTTTTTGATGATTAAAGCGAGTTGGTAATGTCTTCAGCATCACCTGAGATCGGTGTTTTGTGAAAAAGGGCTCGTATCATGGTTAATGATCCTTGATCGCTTTTCGGTGTTAGTGCAGCCGGTGGTTTGAAGGTAAGGCCAGTTATTTGTTATGATAGGTTGTGAGAGTGTGCCCCACAGGAAGATTGTATAAATGTGGCATGTAGTCACTTGATTGATTAAAGATTTAAACCAAGTATGAAGGTTTGTGATAATGTCGTTAAATTGAGAACATATGCCTGGAGGGCGCTCAGTTATTGAATTATGGACTATGGATGAGTACTTCGGTTAGTACGGTTGTTCTTGTGTGTTATGAGAAGAGGGAAATTAGTATGGATCTTTGAAAGGTTATTGGCTTAGTTTGATGTGATCAGGATCGACTTGAGGTCAGTGGATGGATTTAAATGTGAATATGGGCTCTATGTCAGGCCAGTTGTGTTCATTTCAGTAGTGCGCTCCTTATGGAGCAGTCAGGGTGTTATTTCGCCTTCAGCTATTTCATGTAATGATGTATTGCGTCGTACGAGCTGTGAGACGGCTTGGTACATTTCTTACGTGTTGAGGTTCAGCAAATAGATGAGGTTATATGGCTGGATGGCTCTTGTGATTCAGATCGTGTATTGCACCTCGGTTGTGCTAGAGTTGTGGATTATAGCGTTATATGTCTCCCCAGGGAATAGTACTATACACTTAGAGTGCTTGTGACCGAGATCCGGTATTTTATTTTAATGAGCAATTTAGCTCGATGTGCATCTCCTTATGTGAGTTCTACGTATGGATCGGGTGGCACGCCGCCATGGGTATGTTATTTGGATCGGGTGGCATGCCGCCATGGTTATGTTATGAGTATCGGGTGGCACGCCGCCATGGTTATGTGTCACGACCCAATTTCCTCTCCGTTGGGTTTCGTGATGGCACCTAGTCTCAAGGACTAGGCAAGCCTAATAAATTGTGGAATAACAACTATGAATAAAAACATCTAAAATTCTTCTGAAATATAATTCTTATACAAAGAACATCTTCCCAAAACCCGGTAGTACAAGTCATAAGCTCTATAGAGTTTGTTTTTCCGCTACCATTTCTAAACACAACCGTAAGGAAATAAGTACAGTAGTGAGAATATAAAATAAGAAGGTGACTTCGAAGCCTGCGAATGCTGCAACAGGCTTACCTTGAGACTTCACCGCAACGAATAGCTACTATCAACCAAATACCTGGATCTGTACACAAAAATATACAGAAGTGTAGTATCAGTACAACCGACCTCATGTGCTGGTAAGTGCCTAGCCTAACCTCAGTGAAGTAGTGACGAGGCTAGGACCAGACTACCAAATAAACCTGTGCAAGATATCATACAAAATAATAGGAAGCCAATAACAATGATGGCAACAATGATCAACCAGTGATATAAAAAGCAGGCAATAAGAACACCATAAATGCTTCTCAACAAATAATAAATACAAGTGCAATCAATTAATCGAGTCGTTCAAAAATAAATATTTTGGCCTATAAATCCTTCAAGTAATAATCTTTAAGATAATATGCTTTTCAATAAATATTTTTCGAATATATTTCCTTCAAATAAGTATCTTCCAAGTAAGCATCTTTCGAATATAATTCTTTCAAGTAAAGGTCACCTTGTGACGCCTTATTTCATAATCGTAAATAATATGGGTCTCAACCCACTTTCATATTTTCACGGCACCTCGTGCCCATATTTATATCACAATCGCACGGACAACTCATGTGCCATTAAATAACCCCATAATAATTTTCCCGGCACCTTGTGCCCACATATTTTTGTCTCATATTGCACACCAATATTCTCATATTACTCAGTTCTTAGGTTCCATACCCAACACAATTAAGAATATTCACGGGGCCTCATTCACTTAAGATAAAGTAAAGTACAACTTCCAACTCAATTAGGATATCAACAAGAAAAGATGAAGTTATTTTTAGAAATCATTTGGTAAAGAAAATACCCTTTTCAATTAAAGTACAATATCGAATGAATCATTACTTATAATACGAGAAATCAATAAATCAAAACATAGTGGAAATTCCATTTTAAGTAAAGTACAACCTCAAACAGTTTAAGAAAAATTTAGTTGAGAAATCCATTGAGTTAAAAATGTAACAATTTTTTAACATTGAAGTATTGAAATATATATATAAATAAGGCGAGGTATTGTAAATATTATGGATTCCAACACAAGGGATCACAACCGTAAAGAAAATCTAGACCGTTAAAGCACTTGAATTGATAACAATAATTACAACTGAGACAAAATAATCACGAAAGTAGTACAGCTCAGCACATATATAACAACTGGGGATCTCCAAGGATACCGTCCTGTAGTCCCCAAATCTAAATGCGCAGGGGGTTCTCCCGAGAATCTAACCCGTAGTCCCAAATATAAATGTGCAGGGGGATCTCTCGGGAATCTAACCCGTAGTCCCAAATATAAATGTGCAGGGGGATCTCCTCAGGAATCTAACCCGTAGTTCCAAATATAAATGTGCAGGGGGATCTCCCGGGAATCTAACCCGTAGTACCAAATATAAATGTACAGGGGGATATCCCGGGAATCTAACCCATAGTCCCAAATGTAAATATGCAGGGGGATCTCCCGGGAATCTAACCCGTAGTCCCAAATAAACAAACAACAACAACACGAATAATATTCAAAACAATCCAACAATCCAATCACAAGGAAATTCCACCACCAAGAGTATGAATGCACGACAACAAGAGAATCATAGGGAAAACCCAAGAAGCACAATAACCTTGACAAAACACCAAGACATAACATGCACGTGATAACTACACCGACAATCACAACAATTTGGACACGTAGCATATATACACGGGTCATATAGGAATTCGCAATTTAGAGATAAAAAAACAATAAGAAGTACAGTCGCTTCAATTAAAACAAATAAGGCCAAGTAACATGCAAGGATTAGAGGAAGACTAACAACATTGTATGGGGCAAATAGAGGTATATTATGCAATTAGGTAACTCAATCACAACTTGAGCCAATGCTCTACAATGTTCAACAATTCAATTCTCAACTTGAGCCCAAGCTCTACTATGTTCAATTAACAATAATCTTCCACAAGTCATATTCCTCAGTAGAAATTATCATATAGAGCATATACAATAAGAAACAGAGTCACATTAATCAAGGTATAAGACTCACGGGCATGCTTGACACCAACGTATAGATACTCGTCACCATGCCTATACGTCGTAGTCAACAAATAAACATAACAAATAGGACACAACTCCTAATCCCTCAAGCTAAAGTTAGACCAAACACTTACCTCGTTTTGCAACCAATTCGAAATTCTAACCATCCTTTGCCTTGCGAATTCGTCCGAAGCTTCAAATCTATCCACAAACAATTTAACATACTCAATACAAATCATAGGAATTAACTCCATATGAAATTACTAATATCCCGAATTAAAATCCGAAATTCATTTTTTTTTTAAAAATCAACAGCGGGACCCACATTTCGAATCTAAGAAAAACTCACAAAATTCGAATACCCTTTTTGATACGAGTTCAACCATACAAAAATTATTGAATTCCGACATCGAATCGCCTTTCAAATCTTCAATTAAAGTCTTTCAAGATTTCCACCATTTTCAATCCAATCTTTACCCATATGAACTGAACAATCTTCCAATAAAACTTATTTGCGCATATATGGGTTCATAATACTTTTACATCCAAGAATCATACTACTAGTTATCCATCTTTAACCCAAACTCGAGATTAAAGACTAGGGTATGGAATCCTTACCTCTTAGAGGGCGATCTTGTGACTGGGTTCCTTGATTCTTGAAGATTGATGCGAGGTTGGAGGATTTGAATGTTGGGTTTCCTCCTTATCTCTCTAATATGCTCTCACCCCTCTCTAAAATCAGTAAGAAAGGACCCCAAAATGAACCCCAAAGCCTATATATTGAAATGGGGTCGGGTTATAAAAATAGGAAAATTAACCCTCCGAAGTCGGGTCTACTATAGTGGAACGGACCGCAAAACGAGAATGTTGGCCGCATAATGCACTGCAAAATTGGCGCCCAAAACTGGGCTACACTGGCTCAGTCTGCGACAGAAATGCGACCACAAAGTGCGAAATGCGACAGGATTTGCGGTCGCAGATTCGACACAAGATCGCATTTTCCAGCCTTTAGTAATTTGATCATAACTTTGTGTAGGAATGTCCAAATGATGAACGGTTTGAAGAGTTGGAAACTAAACTTGAATAACTTTCATATGATAGGTTTTTCATCATATAATACCTTATACATATTTAGATATACTTATTCAAAGTGGGGACTTGTGCGAACTCATTTGAAATCTTAGCCTATTATGTATTTTTCTAACTTGGCTTAGACTTTGGGCCTTCCTTAGAGCCCATATATCGTATAGTAAGCCTCGTACACTTGTTCTAGTATCTAATTGGTATCCATAATGATAATAGATCTATTCCACATGAAAAATAATATAATTAGAACACATCAACTTTCTTATTTCGCCAAAATGCGCCGAAATGTCCTATGGACTTCCAAATCCAATTCTGGACATATGCCTAAGTCTAAAATCACCATACGAAGCTATTGACATCTTTAACATTCCATTTCGGGTTCTTTTACTCAAAAGTCAACTCTATGGTCAACTCTTTCCATTTGAGTTTCAAAAATAAGATTTTCTTTTCTTCTTTAAATTTAACTCCAAATCTTACGAAAACCAAACTTGACCATACATGCGGGTCATAATGCATATTACGAAGCTTCTCGGGGTCTTAAGCCATTGAACAAAATGCAATTTCTTAAAAGAAAAATTCGGGTCCTTACATTATGTTGTATGGATCGGGTTGCGCACCGCAATATTGTGATGCTGAGTATAGTTTTCCATATGCTATTCTGTATTTTGTATGCCTTGCTTCCTGTTTTCTAAGGAAAGGTCGTATCATTGCGTGAGTTAGGCAATTCCTTCTAGAGTTCATTTTTCTTTCCTATCGCGTTCGAATTGGTGGCCTATTGGCATATTGTGGCATCATATGAGACCTTTGATTATGTCTGGGGTGGCTATAGGTGAGACGAGATTTTTGGATTTAGGATCAGTGCAATCAATGTATATAAAGTATGTTATGGAGATGAGATCTTTATTTGGTCCTGAAGGAGGTGATGGTTTTGCAAGGGTATAGAACTGATGATTTGTTGACTTGGCAGTTGGTTATGAATTCCTTCACATCTCTTCCATCGTGGCGGTATTGTAAAGGTTCGAGTAAGACATGTGTAAGTCATGGGGTGCAATTGGAGCATCATATTGGTAGGATTTAGACTAAGTTGATCAGAAAAATGTTATTGTGGTTCGGTGAGTAAAGTGATGCTAGGAATGAATTCAGCAAAGTTATGCAGCTATGTTTGAGTACAGCGTGTGGTGATTGATATGGTGGCCCTATGGTGGAAATAGGTCGGACATGAAATTTTGGATGTTGGAATTGGGCCTTAGGGCGTATCTGCTTGAATAAAAGAGAATATCTTCAGAATGGATTGAGTTAATGTGCTCTACTGAGCTGTGGTAGCACGGGAAGGTGCATGGGAAGTTAAACAACGATTTCAGACTACTTCAGTATAGTTCTCAGCATGTTCAGGGACGAACATATGTTTAAGTGGGAGAGAATGTAACGACCCGACCGGTCGTTTTGCATTCTAGTGCTCCGTACAACAATTAGAGGCCATGAGCAACTTTATTTCAGGTATTGTGACACGTATGCGTGGTCGGAATTGAATTTCGAGAAGTTCAGGGTTGATTTGGAAAGAGGATTCTTATTTCGGAAGTTTAAAGTTGAAAGAATGAACTAGGATTAGAATTTTGAGTAAACGACCTCGGAATCAGGATCTGAAGGTTCCAAGAGGTTCAAATGATGATTTCAGACTTGGGCGTATGCCCGATTCGGGTTTTGGATAACTCGGGAGTGTTTTGGCGCCTATTGTGGAAGTTAACATTTTAGAAGAAATTTCATAAGTTTGGCTTGAAGTGTATTTCAATGATATCAATGTCTGTTTAGGATTCCCAGACTGTGAATAGCTCCGTATGGTGATTCTGGAGTTGGGGGCGCGATCGGAAGTAAATTCGGAGGTCCGTAGGTCATTTTGGAGCCATTTGGCTAAAGATAGAAATTTGAAGGTTTTTGAGAAGTTTGACCGGACGTGGACTTTTTGATATCGAGGTCAGAATCCGATTCTGAAAGTTGGAGTAGGTCCGTAATGTCAATTATGACTTTTGTACAAAATTTGAGGTCAATCGGACATGATTTGATAGGTTTAAACATCGGAAATAGATGTTTGAAATTTCGAAGTTCATAAAGCTTGAATCGGAGTGTAAATCATGGTTTTAGCGTTGTTTGATATGATTTGAGGCCTCAAGCATGTCCGTAATGTGTGTTTGGGATTGGTTGGTAGGTTTGGTTGAGGTCCCGGGGGCCTCGGGTGGATTCCGGGTGGTTAACGGATCAAAAATAGAATTTTGAAGAAGGCTGAAGGGTCTGGTTGCTGTCATAACCGCACCTGGGGAAATGGGGCCGCAGATGTGGCTAGGAACGCGCAGGTGCGAAATTGTGGTCAAGGGCTTGAGGACCACAGATGCGGTCAAGGTTTCGCAGAAGCAGGACCGCATCTGCGGAGAAGTGGCCGCAGAAGCGGTTTTGGTCAGCTTAGAGTGGACCGCAAATGCGGTCAGATTTTCGCAGAAGCGGGACCGCATCTACGGAGGGGGAATCGCAGAGGCAAAAAAAGGCAGCCTTGGGTGGACCGCAGGTGGACCGCATGAGCGACTCTAGATCCGCAAAAGCGGATCCGCAGAAGCAGAATTATTTCCGCAGAAGTAAAAATAGCTGGGGCAGAATGGTTGTTTAAAATCGGGGTTGGGTTCATTTCTCTCATATTTTTCATGGCTTAGGGCGATTTTTGGAGGTCTCCAAGAAGGGATTTCGTCATCTATTTTAAGGTAAGTTACTCCTACTCATTTTCAATTTAAATACGAGATTATATCATGGAATTAGGCATGAAATTGTGGGGAAGTTGGGATTTGTGGAAGAAAACCTAGAAACTTGATAAATTGAATTTTTACCACAAATTTCAGCATGTAATTAGGAGTAAATTATATATTTGAGCTAGTGAAGCTATGTAGAGTATATCGTTGAGAAATTTCAAAATCTGGGCACGTGGGCCCGAGGGCATTTTGGTCATTTCACTAAGCAAAGTTGGGAATTTGTATAATTTGAATTGTTAACAAGTATTTGAGTATATTCTCATTTGTTTGCCGTTATTTGGCTAGTTTCGAAATATTTTGCAACGATTCGAATAGTCGGGAAGGCTTGGAGGCCGTTTATGGAATCTCGTAGTGAGGTGAATCTCCTTTCTAACCTTGTAAGAGGGAATTATCCCCATAGGTGAAATAATTGATTATGTGCTCCTATTGGTGGGGGATACGCACGCACGAGGTGACGAGAGTCCGTGCGTAGCTACTATTATGCTATTCTCCGGGTAGTTAGGACCCAAAAGCATGTTGTATTTGAATTATTTATGAACCCATCGATAGCTTGAATTGCTTTAATAACATTGAATTAGTTAGTGAATTACTAAAAGGATTAAACTTCATTTTTTAAAAATTGTTAAAGGAGAATTGATTTTATTTGGATAATTGTTCCCCAATAAAAGATTCTAATTGGCCATTTGAGCATGTATATTATGTGTACCTGCGTCGCATGGATGATTCGCGAGCAAGGTGAATGTGTTTCTTATGTGTACTTGTGTCGCATGGATGATTCGCGAGCATGGTGATTATTTATTTTATGTTGACCACGTTGCATGGATGATTCGCGAACGTGATAATATATGCATCTATGGTTCATGTCGTTCAACCCTCGGCAGTGCACAGTTTATATTTCTGTTGGATCGGACCTTCGCCTCGGTGTGATTTGTGCATGTTATTTGTCGCTTGAGAATTTTAAATGTGGAAATTGCCCTTCGTGGATTTATATAAATTAATAAGATAAAAAGAGTAAATCATGAAAATCCTTGATTATTTGTTGAAGGTGTTTACCTGTTTTCCGGCTTTGTGAATTAGAATTACTATATAAATCCATGATTTTCCTCGAATTTTTAGAATATTGTTAATTGACCTCTAGTAAGTGTCGAAATTGACCATCTCGTCTCTACTTCTTCGGGATTGGGCAGGATACTCATTGAGTACACATTGTTTACGTACTCATACTACACTTCTGTGCATTTTTGTTGCACAGGTATATGTACCTCTAGTAGCCTACTGGGCGTAGCAGCGCGGATGATTCTAGGACTAAGAGAGTTGCATTATCCGAGGCGACCCGCAGATAGTGTAGTCCCTTTCGGTATATAGTATTTATTTCCTGTCCACTGTATTTCGGACGGATGTTATATTTTATTTCCCTATCAGTAGATGCTCATGCACTTGTGCCACCGGGTTCTGGGAGGATTTTGGATTATTCATTATTAATTTCTTTATTGACTTTACTTTCATTTTTGAAAAAATCTTTACTGTTTAATATTCAACGTATAAGAAAAATAATTTCCGCAAATACTAAAAATGGAATTTGATTATGCATTCTTAGTTGGCTTGCCTGACAGTAGTGTCCGGCGCCACCACGACCCTTAGTGAATTTTGGTTCATGACATTTGTAATCCTGTAAGGAGAAACAATTAAGTTTTATCAATTTCTTCATCCTTCTTTCTGTGGTAAAATTTACATAAATCCGTTAACCTCCATTGCATAAAAGAATTCTTGTTTATCATTGTATCATTGTAGCTACTTATTTTTTTGTCATGTCTAAAGTGAATTTTAATTTTATTTAAGGCATTATTGTTTAGAAAAATTACATCATATGGACCTTTTTAGAATCACCATTTATATTTTGATCCCATTAAATTTTTTTTGGTAAATTAGCCCCCCTGTCAGAATTTTGAGACACGCCACCGAAATTTTTCCTTATTGAAAATGCTGACAATTGCCATATTATATGGTAATCACTATATGAAAATATCAAGCAATTGCAATATTTTTTCAAATTCTGGCAATCAACACTAGAAAATTTCAAGCCATTGTTATATTTTGTAAATGTTTAACCAAAAAATAGATTTTTAGTAAAAGCTAGAATTTAGAAGAATAGGGTTACTGATAATCGAAAAATAAATAGAGAAAAGGATTTGCAAGTATTTGGATATGAAAGCTAGTAAATCAAAATATATTTCAATAGTCACTTGTCCTTCTGTTGATTACATATTTCTCCTTTTATAGGTCTTTTTAAGGAATCTTTAAAAATGTACGTCAAGTCTAAGTTATAATGAGGCTATTATGGATATTTAATGATATTAAATGTTGCATAATATAATCATTACATTGAATATAAATATTCCTTAATGGTTCCAGCATTTATTTTTCTCGAAATGTTATATCTTTATCTTCTTTCTTGACCAGGTTCATTATTCTTCTCGTAGCTCGTATGTAATTACGCTCAAAGAGGGACGGGGCTTCCGAGCCTCTTATCTCGTACCTCCTTTTTGTTTCCGTATCTCTTTTTCTCCCTTTTGTCTCGCACCTCTTTTTGTCCGCACCAGTCTAAGATCCTTTGACCAACTATAACTTTTTGACAATTCCACGTGTCATGCCACGTCATTATTCATTTATGTATATAACTTTTCCCAATACAAATAGTCCCCCCACTTTCCATTTATTCATCAGTTTGAATACTTGGGAAGTGGATTTCATAAAAGGAGAATTTTTGTCACCATTAATACTCTTGACAAAGTTGACACTTCAACTGTCACTTCCTTTTAACGCACTAGACGCGTGCTGCCTCCTCATTGGTTGCACTGTCTTGCAGCATTTTTTTCGGCTTTCTTTTCGGCTTTACTTTTCATGAAGTATCAGTTATCATCATTATGGTTCCTCCATCATCATACTTTGTCCCAATAATATAAATATAGCCCTTCTTCTTGTCTTGTTCCTCATAAATTGAATTGAACACTTTTGTCTTTCGAATTCCCTTCATTATTACCTGCTTTAATTCAACTCTTGCATTCGGGCTTCATCGAGTTCTAACACTAGGAAAACTCCCATTCTGGATAGTTTTCCTAATGCTCCTATAAGTTATAGAAGAGGAGGTAGATTACGCAATCTAAGCTCTGCTCGTAGTAGTACTTCAACATCTCCTTCTGGTTCTGGTCCAGCTTCTGGAAACAGAGGTTCGCATTCTCAAAGGGGTTCCTCTCGAAACAAGGGTTCTTCTGAGCCACTGTGTGAACCCTTGGTGGAAGAAATAATTCCCACAGAATTTTCTTTTCATCACGATAAAGAGTCTCTAAAAACTCAAGTTTCTTCACTAGATCATATTGATCCTTATCCCACTCTAATCACAAGTGTTTTAACGCCTGTAGTTCGGAAGGAGTGTCATTGGGTTGAGGATTTACCTATTATTGTTACTAACCCAAATCAAAGAATCACCTCTTATATTATAGGTTATTCCTTTGTTTACACCTACCTATTTACTTTAGGGTTCAAACTAGCCATCGACCCGGTCATTATAGACTTTTGCCGCTTCTTCGATGTTTGCTTGGGTGAAATTGGACCAATAGTATGGTAAGTTGTTTCCTGCTTGAGGCATCTTGCTAATAAGGCCAACGTATAATTTACTTTCCCCCACTTAATTCACCTTTACTCTCCTAGGTTTTTCCGAAACGGCATATTTAGTTTAGCAGCCAGGAGTAAAAGAGTTTTGGTGAGTCCATAAAACGACAAGGACTGTGGCTAGTATGCTCGGTATGTTGCTGCCCCCACTGTGGATTTAGTCGGTGAAAGAAACATCCTCTTCCTGGAGAAGTGGAATTTTGCACGTAAGTATTAAATATCCCCATGCCTTTTTATTTTCAACCTTACCTATTTTTTACTATCATGCTTCTTTTTCTTTTCAGTAACCATGGGTATTATTGAATCTATATCCAATATCCGTGGTTGGGTAGAAAAGCTTTTGAAGGCTGCACCAATGGAAGGTAGGATGTGGAAAACCCTTTCTAGTCGCTATGGTTGGAAACCAAAGACTCATGGTAAGAGTTTTTTGTCTTTTACCTTAATTATTTCCGCTGTCCTTTCTTTTTAACATTCCTTTTCTTAGGTTTTGCTACTTGAGGATTTACTTTTGAGGGTGTTTTGGCATCTCGTGGCCAAGAAAAATTCCTAAGATCTGGGGATCAAGATATTACAGCTCCTCCGAGGTCTGAGAAAAGAAAGTCAGTCATTGAAGATGAATTTGAAGGAGAGGGTGAGGGCTCCCTGGTAACTAGGCCACGAGCCAGGAGACAAATTGTTTCTGATGATGAGATTAATGTCTCTCCTGACCTGCCCCTTTCCGAACCCGTTGTTACTCCAGCAGTCATTCCTTATGATGATATTTCTCCCTCGTCTGATACTGTTGACTCCATAAGCCAGCCTTTTATCAGTGGTCTTAGTAGTGGTCCTTTAGGACCGATTTTAGATGAGCTTCCCTGTCTTCTTCTACCTCTACCGTTCCCGTAATTATTTCTTTGCCTCCCTTATCCATTACTTCCATGCATTCCACTAATGCCCCTCCTTCAATAATCACTCCTCCCATAGTTTATCATACAGAAGTGGGTTCCACAAGTAGAAATTCCGCTATAAGGAGCATGACCATTGAAGTTCCCGCTAATGGCAGCCTTTTGAGGAAGTCTGGGCAAGCTGACACTTGGCTTGCACCTCTGATCGGCTCTGTCGAGAAAGACAAACTTGAGAGTCATAGTAATATGACTCTCTTGAATGACATTATTCATGCCAGTTTGAAGGTATTGTTTAGTTTATTTTATCAAGACTTTTGCTTTGGAAGCTTTTAACCTCATCTCCCCTTTTTTTATATGAACAGGTCAACCTCATAGGTACTGAGCTTATGAATCGAGTTCCTCTTTAAGAGAAATTGGCTCGTGACCTAGAGAAAACTGCTTATGACGCGGAAGAAGCTGCTTGTGACTCTCAATTGTTGGCTAACAATTGGAAGGGCCAGTTCGAGAGTTTAGATATTGATATGGAAATTTTAGAGAAAGGAAAAAGTTCCTTGGAGAAACAAATTCAAACTCTTACCTCTGAATTGGCAATGGTCAAGGATACTTCAGATCAGTCTAAGAGAGAAAAAGAGCCTTTTGCGGAGCAATTATCCATGGTTACTAATAAAAATAAAGCTCTAAAAGCTTTGTTGGCTCAGAAGGAAATGCATGCGAGAGAGGTGGCACAATAGCTTTCTCGAGTACAAGAAGAATTGCTAGCCTCTGCAGGCAAGGTCCATGCTTTGGAAAATTCCCACACATCATTACAATCATCTTATGATTCTATTATGCTTAAGAATGAAGAGCTCAAGAATGAAGTTACTGCCTGGGAGAAGGATTATGAACTTCTCGAAGAATCCTCTAATATTAAAGTGAGTTGGGCCTTTCTCAAGACCCGCCGTGACACCTTGGTAGAGATGAGCCAAGAAAATTTTAACCTTGAATCTGAATTGGCTAAGGGAAATGAAGCCATTGAGAGAGCACAACAGCCATCGAATTTTTCTTCTCCTGAAACTGGTCTTCCTATAGCTGAAAATCCTTTGGTTTAGGTCCCTTCAAACGAAACTTCTTTAGCCGAGACTGGTTTGGTTGGAGCTCCCTTAGATGTAGTTCTTGTATCTGAAGTCCCTGTGTCTGCTGCATTTGAAGTTCCTGTGTCTGATGAGATCACTACAAGTGTTGCACTCCCCTTAGGTTCTTCCGCACCTGTTGCCATTGGTCAAGTTGAGGTCTCACCTGTGGATGCTGCCATTACCGTGACTGAAGATCAACTCTTTGCTGCTGATGATGCGAGTGCAGTTGAGCCCGTAGATGATCCTTCCTCAGTTCTTTTTCCTTAAAGAGTTTTTTGTAATTTGAGGTTTCCCTTTTTGCAGGTGCCCCTCTGGAAATCCATGTTCAAAATTTTTGGTTTCTTATGATAACTTTTTGTAATTAAACTCCCGGCTTAGAATTTTTAAGAGTTTAAGTCCCCAAGCTTTGTTTAAGGGGCACTTTTTGTATGAACCATTCGACGACTAAGTTTTATACTTGGTCTTTATTTTTAAAATATTGAGAAGTTTATCTTTAAACCTCCATTTGTTCTACTCATGCCTTTTATTTTTAGGGACTTAAAGAATAGATTGCATTTTTATTTTCTAAAAAATGCTTTCATTATCCTCATGATTAAATGACATGAGTTTTATAAAAGAGGGCCCTTTTATATTTTAACACTTGATGAAGAAGACGTCTCAACTTTATAATGGTGTTTATTATATGATACAAGAAATAGGAACACACGCGTTTCTCTGAAATAACTTGAACAAGTTTTTATTTCTTAACTTTGACAAGTCGTAAATAATTCTTTACATGTATTTGAATTACATCTATAACTTTCTCGTAACTGTTTTTCTTGTAACAGATTTACAAAAAGTAGAACAATAGATACGGGGTTTTTCCTTATAACCCGTTTTAGTATATAGTCTACACCCTAATTGTTTATGAAGTACAGTAAATCTCCCTTAGCTCCAAAACACTAGGAAGGATTTGAGAGGTGACTCCATTGTTCTCATGGGAAAGAATACTATGATGAATGCCTTGACTTGTTAACTTCCACTCCGCTTTCTTTTGAGGCTTGATTTTTCCTCAATCTTGTTTGCCCTTTACGTACATTTGGCTGTATATAGTCCCCCAAGTGTTTGAGTGTTGAAGTATGAAGCCTCGAGCACTTGATAGTTTCTTTCACTTGATCCCTTTCCTGAAAAGGAAATACATACGGGTCTTGGGGGTTCGATTATAGAAGAAGACTGCTTTACCCGTGTATGTTTCTATCAGAATTATTGTAAACCTAGGCCAAGAAATTTAGTATATTTCATTTTTACCTTACAGGCCATGACTCATCATTTAGTACGGGTAAGCGTTTTACCTATCATCTAAAATAGTTAGTCAAATTTTTAATAATTCAAAAAATAAAATATATCATAATGATACCTGACAATGGGTTTTCCCTTAGAAGTAATATCTCTTTAGATGAACAACATTCTAATGCGAAGGAAGTATCTTCCCTTCCATTGTCTCCAACTCATATGCTCATTTTCTTGCAATATCATGAATTCTATAGGGTCCTTCCCAAGTTGGACTTAGTTTACCTGCGTTGGCTACCTTTGTAGACTGAAAAAACTTTTTAAGCCCGAAGTCCGCAATTTTGAAGTATCGCAAACGTGCTTTCCTATTGTAATATCGTTCATTCACTTGCTTTTGTGCGGCCATTCTTATTAATGCAGCCTCTCTCCTGCCTTCCAACAGATCTAAATTGACTTGTATCCCTTCATTGTTGGACTCTTGAGTTGCTTGTGAGACCCTCGTGCTTGGCTCTCCTTTATCAACTGGGATAAGTGCTTCAGCCCCGTAAACCAGAGAAAAGGTCGTTTCACCTGTACTTGTTTTCGTGGTTGTACAATATGCCCACAACACTCCAGGTAACACCTCAGGCCAATTGCCCTTTGATCCCTCCAATCCTTTTTTTAAATTATTAATGATAAATTTGTTTGTCGATTCCGCTTGTCCATTCCCCACTGGATGATATGGTGTTGATGTTATTCTTTTTATTTGCCAACTTTGAAAAAATTCTGTGACCTGAGCTCTGATAAATTGAGGACCATTGTCACATACAATTTCTTTTGGTACACCAAACCGGCAAATGATATTACGCTAGATGAAGTCCTTCACTTCTTTTTCCCGTACCTATTTAAATGTTGCTACTTCTACCCACTTAGTAAAATATTCAGTAAGTACGAGTAGGAATTTTACCTGCCCTTTAGCTTTAGGCAATGGTCCTACTATATCCATCCCTCATTTCATAAATGGCCACTGTGCAATAACCGGATGTAATAATTCAGCAGGTTGGTGCATATTATTACTGTATCTTTGGCATTTATCGCATTTAGCCACAAAGCTCACTACTTCTTCTTCCATTTTGGGCCAGTAATATCATGCCCTGATCAAAGTTTTCACCAGTGATCTTCCTACTACGTGGTTTCCATAATGTCCTTCATGTATTTCTCTCATTACATATTCCGTTTGAGAAGGTCCAAGGCATCTTGCTAAGGGGCCACCAAACATCTTTCGATAAAGGTTACCTTGCTTTAAACAGTAACGAGCTGCCTTTTTACGAAGTGCATATGCTTTTTTCTTGTCATCAGGCACAGTACCATACTGTAAAAAAGCAACGATTTCATTTCTCCAATCCGAAGTTAGATTATTAAAATTTACCTCGTTCTTATCAGGTTCAAGAACTGAGTGAAATAAGTGTATAACCTAGGTATTGGCATCGTTTGTTATATCAGTTGCGGATGCAAGGTTCGCTAAGGCGTCGGCTTTAACATTATCATCCCTTAGTATCTGGATAACCTTCCAAGTCTGGAACTGCTTTACCAGTTCCCTTACCTTTTCCAAGTATTGTTGCATCCTTGTCTCCCTAGTTGTTTAAGTCCCCAGCATTTGATTAACTACGAGTTGAGAATCACTTTTGATCACCACTTGACTTATCCCAAGTTCTTGTGCCAATTCTAGACCTGCAATCACAGCTTCATACTCCGCTTCATTATTAGTTACGGAGTGACATTTAATAGCTTCCCTAATAGTTTTCCCCATGGGTGGTACTAAAACAATTCATAACCCTGCACCTTTAATGTTAGATGATCGATCACTAAATAAAGTCCATATTCCTGGATTTTCTCCATTAAGTACCTGAACTTCTTTTTCAGCTTCGAACTGCATTCCTTGGCTAAAATTAGCCACGTAATCTGCCAGTACTTGGGATTTTATTGCTGTTCTAGGTAGATACGTAATTTCATACTCACTTAATTCTATAGCCCATTTGTCTAACCTTCCTGATAATTCATGTTTATTCAGTATATTACGTAAGGGATATGCAGTTACTACAGCAATTGGGTGACACTGAAAATACGGCCTCAATTTTCTAGATGCCATGATTAAAGCCAATGCTAATTTACCTAATTGTGGATACCGTGTCTCTTCATGTAACAAAGACTTACTAACATAATAAATAGGAGATTTTTTACCTTGTTCTTCACGAACCAAAACAGCACTTACCGCAACTTCTGAAATAGCAAGGTAGATGAAAAGCCTTTCACCAGCCTTAGGTTTTACTAACAGTGGTGGATTTGCCAAATATGTCTTCAAGTTTCTAAGTTCTTGTTGACATTCTTCATTCCATTCAAAGTGATCTTGCTTTTTAAGGGCTGAAAAAAACTTGAAACACTTTTCTGATAACTTTGAGATGAATCTTCCCAAGGCTGCAACCCTCCCTGTCAGTCTTTGAACTTCTTTTTTATTTGTAAGTACATCAGGAATTTCTTCAATAGCATTGATTTGGGCTGGGTTTACTCTAATACCACAGTTAGAAACAAGAAAACCCAAAATTTCCTGATGCTATACCAAATACACATTTTTCTAGGTTCAATTTCATATTATATTTTCACAAAATTCTAAATGCTTCAGATAAGTGTGATATATGATCCTTTGAACGTTGAGTCTTAACTAACATGTCATCTATATAAACTTCCATGGTCTTACCTAAATGATCTTGAAACATTTGAGTAACTAACCTCTGATATGTCGCACCAGCGTTTATAAGACCAAAGGGAATTACTTTATAATAATAAGTCCCCCTGTCCATTATAAAAGATGTTTTTCCTTATCTTCTGGATCCATTTTGATTTAGTTAAAACCTGAGTATGCATCTAAAAAACTTAATAGTTCATGTCCTGCAGTAACGTCAATTAACTGATCTATATGCGGTAAAGGAAAAGAGTCTTTCGGACAGGCTTTATTAAGATCTGTGTAATCCACACAAACACTCCACTTACCATTCTTCTTAGGAACTACAATAGTGTTAGCCAACCAGTTAGGATACTTTACCTTACAAATTAATCCTATTTTGAGCAATTTCTGAACCTCTTCTTGAATCACCTGATTCTTGAAAGCCCCTTGCTTTCGTTTCTTTTGCTTGACTGGGGGATATGATGGGTCTTCATTCAATTTATGAGTCATGACCTCCGGAGGTATCCCTGTCATGTCAGAATGGGACCAAGCAAAACAATCCACGTTAGCTTTTAAAATTTCAATTAACTTACGTTTTACCTCTGGGCTGAGATTTGCTCCTATATACACTTTCCTCTCGGGCCAGTGTATAAATAAAACCACAGCCTCTAACTCTTCGATCGTTGTTTTAATGTTCTCGTTTTCCTCTAGTTCTTGAATAGTGTCAGGCCTTGAATCCACGTCTGTTTTTCCTTGTTTAGTTAAGGTTGGCTTTATACCCACCTTAACTGAATCCTGTAATTGCTATTTGACTTTACCTTGAACGGTTGAATCTGCAACGGAGTTAATACTCCTGGATGTTTGTTGATCACCTCTGATTTGACAAATCCCCCATGGTGATGGGAATTTAATAACGTGATGTAAAGTTGACGGTATGACATCCATATCATGGATCCATAGCCTTCCAAGGATCATATTATAAGCCATTTCCATATTGTCACGACCCGAATTTTCCACCATCGGGAGTCGTAATGGCGCCTACTGTCAGAGCTAGGCAAGCCAATCATTAAAACCTTTTCGGATAACAACACAACAGTAATAACAATAATAAACCTTTAAATAAAAGCGGAAGTCTTTCATAGCATAAATAACTGGAAACCAAAAATGCGGAAGCTTAACATTTCACTACCCAAGACTGGAGTCGCTATCTCACGGAATACGAACGAATGCTACAAACAAGTCCGAATAGAAAAATACATCGTGTCTGTCTCGGTACAATGAAAACAAACAGAAAATATAGAAAGGGACTTCGGCCTGCGAACGTCAGCTAGGCTACCTCGTAGTCCCTGGACAGAAGTCAGCTCCCACTCAACGTGCTACTGCTGTGGTCCAAAAGCTGCTCCGGTATCGTGATTTTTGCAAAAAGCACAGAAGTGTAGCATCAGCACAACCGAGCCCATGTGCTGGTAAGTGCCTGGCCTAACCCCGACGAAGTAGTGACAATACTAGACAGGACTACCAAATCAACCTGTGCAGTTCAATATATACATGTGCAATAAAAGGAAAGAATACCAAAACTAAACAATTGGGGGGGGAAGCATGCTATGGGGGAGTACAACCCGAATATAAAAGTCATCAACTTAAATGAGATACAGGGCAGAACAATAATTAACAAAAACAAGAAATCCAACAGTTGCACAGCATCAACCTTCGTGCTTTTACTCTCATCCTCACCCAAGGCAATCAAATAAAATGCACGGCATCACCCTTCATGCGTTTCCTCACATAACTCTTACAACAATCACATGGAATCACCCTTTGTGTAAATATAATCAACAATGACACGGAATGACCCTTCGTGCAAATATAATCAACAATGGCTCTGAATGACCCTTCATCCAAATATAATTCACAATGGAACGGAATGACCCTTCGTGCATCATCACTCTTCCTCACCCAAACAGCAATCACAACCAAACAGGCGAGGGAAATAAATAATAACAAGAAATGTCCCGGCAAGGGAAAAACACATTTAAACAACTAAATCCCGGCAAGGGAGCAATGACAACAACTTACACATCCCGGCAAGGGAGATAATCACATATCTTTCCAATTCTTTCGTTTCTTACTCGATAGTATTTTTATCATGTGAGCCTACGCTCCAAAGAATTCACAATTCATAATTAATCCTCAAACTCCTCACGTTATATAGACAATCATTAATTAGCTTGGAAGAGTCCCAAAGTATGCCAAAACAAAAACCAACAAAGACCCACGGTCATGCTAGACACCGGTGTATAGATACTCGTCACCATGCCTATATACAGTACTTGATCATTTAGTAATTAACAGTTAATAACACTCCAATCATATTCCCTCAAGCCAAAGTTAGATCAAACACTTCCCTCAAATGCTCCAAAACTCCACTCAAGTCTCTAGTATAGCTTTACCCCTCGGATTCACCACAAAACCGCTCAAATCTAGTCAGAAATTACTTGAATGTATCAACAACTGCTAATTGAATCAACTTGAATGCATGAAAATGAATTTCCCAAAGTTTTGGTCAAAAATTCCCAAAATGCCCCCGGACCCACGTGGTCAAAACCCGAGGTTATAACCAAAACCCGGTTACCCATTCCCCCACGAGTTCATATCTATGATTTGTTTTGAAATCGGACCTCAAATTGAGGTTCAAATC
>MU704169.1:53495-106363 GCA_026770625.1 Nicotiana glauca
AAAAAAAAAAACCTAGGTTCTACCCAAAACCCCCATTTTCTCCCATGAAAAACCTTGATTTTAAGATGAAAACATGATAAATGATGCTAAATATTAAACAAATTAAGTGAAAATCAACTTACAAATGGATTGGAGGAGGAAGGGTTCTTGAAAAATCGTCAATGGGTGTTTGGGTTTGAGAGATATAAAAAATGAGGCTCAAAAATCGTATAAGTATGAAAATTGCAGGGCTGCGGATGTGGGAATTGCGAACCATAGTTCGCATTTGCGAACGCTGTGCATTTTGCCGGGCTTCGCATTTGCGAGACTTTGGTTCGCATTTGCGAACTTGGGCCATTTGGGGAAGGTTCGCATTTGCGAACATTTGGTCGCATTTGCGATCATCAGCCAAATTCCCCTTCTTCGCATTTGTGAAGAAAAGTTTGCATCTGCGAACATTGGCCTGCCTGGGCTGGTTTTGCATTTGCGAACTAGCTTTCGCATTTGCGATAGTTGGCATCCGCATTTGCGAGCCCTGGCTTCGCATTTGCGAATATTGCAGAAGCCTCATACCAGATTTTTAAAACATGAGAAATGCAATCTGATGCCTATCCAAAACTCACCCGAGCCCTCGGGGCTCCAAACCAAACATGCACAAAACCTCAAAAACACCCTACGGACTTACTCGTGCAATCAAATTTCCAAAATAACATCATATACATAGAATCAAGCCTCAAAAAATATGATTTTCTTCTAAGTTTCATAAACTTTCAAATTTGGAACTTATAGTCCGAAACACGTCATACGACGTCCGTTTTCGACCAAACTTTACAGATAGCGCTTAACACATATTTAAGACTTGTACCGGGCATCAGAACCAAAATACGAGCCCGATACCATCACCTTTTGATCAAATTTCATTTTAATTTTCCTTAAACATTTTCAGAAAACAATTTCATGGAAAAATTCATTCCTCGGGCCTGGGACCTCGAAATTCGATTCCGGGCATACGCCCGAGTCCCATATTTTTTTACGGATCCTCCGGGACCGTCAAATTACGAGTCCGGGTCCGTTTACCAAAAATATTGACCGAAGCCAACTTTAACCATATTAATATCAAAATTCATCATTTTTCACACAAAATTCATATTTAAGCCTTCCGGCTACACGCCCGGACTGCGCATGCAAATCGAGGAAAATAAAAGTGAGGTTTTTAAGGCCTTAGAAGCGTGGAACGAATGGGAAAATGGGTGATGACCCATTGGGTCGTCACACATATCTACAACCTGGAACTTAGTATCTTTGACGACACCTTCTGCAAACGTGGTAAGAATTGTTTCGCCTTTGGTTATGACATTAGAGTTATCAAACCCTGACAAGGTGTGCGCTTTTGGAACCAACTTTTCCTCAACTTGAATCTCGCGCAACACTTGTATCAAAATAATATTCACCGAACTGCCTTGATCAATCAAAACACGTTTCACATTAGTATCATGTACGAGTAATTATATTACTAGTGCATTGTTATGTGGAGTCAGGAGGACTTCTGCATCTGCATCACTGAATGTGATATTCTCCTCTTCCAGCACGTATTGTAACCGTTTTCCATTAGTGATTGTCATTTTGGATATTTTATTGGCTGCAGTGTATGAGACACCGTTGATAGCTTCTCCTCCACTTATAACATTGACCGTCCATTTAGGTGAGGGTGGCTTCGGAGGCTCCTGTCTATTTTTCATATATGCTTGTTTATCTTTTTCACTGAATAACTCAGTGAGGTATCCTTGCTTTAACAAATGATCCACCTCACTTGGTAAAAATCTACAATCTACAGTTTTATGTCCTAATCGTTATGGAATTCACACCAATGATCGGGGTTTCGTCTGCTTGGGTTTGATCTCATCTCCTTCGGCCACCGTACCTTATCTCCCATACCTCTTAAAATAGCCACGAGCTTGGAGGTAGTTACATTAAAATTATAACCGCCAAACCTTGCTTTCAAGCTCCCATCATCATCCTGATGTCCAAGTGTACCTCGATCATTGTTAAACCTTGATGAGGAGCCTGATTCCCTATGTCTGGGTTTATGATCGTACCTTTCTTGTTTAGACCTCGAGTCTTTTCCTTTAGGTCCCATATAAGGATCTACCTGTTTTTACCGAATCTCCTTTCATTGTATACACACCTTGAACATGTTTTCTCATCTATTTTAGGCTGCAAGATGATATCTTCCTCGATCCTCATCTTTGTGCTATACCTGTTGTAGACGTCGTTCCACGTTGTCGCTGGGAATTCTCGAAGGCTTTCTTTGAGTCTCCTCGTGGCTTCTGAGCTTTTCGCATTTAGATTACTAGCAAAAGCTATGGCTTCCCAGTTGTCAGGTACTCGCATTAGCGTCATCCTTTCCCGTTGAAATCTATCTACAAATTCGCTCAGTAACTCAGAATTTCCTTGCTTGATTTTGAAGATGTCCTCCATCCTCTTTTCAACTTTTTGAGCTCCCGAATGTGCTTTAACAAACAAATATGCAAGCTCAGCAAAAGAATTTATAGAAATTTTAGGTAAAAGAGAATACCAGGTTAATGCTCCTTTGGTGAGTGTTTCACCAAATTTGTTTACCAGGACCGATTCAATTTCTTGCTTAGTCAAGTCATTCCCCTTGACTCATGTGGTAAATGCAGTGACGTGGTCTCGTGGGTTTGATGTTCCATCGTACTTTGGAATATCGGGCATTTTAAATTTCTTCAGAATTAAGAGGAGGCGGGCACTCAGCTTCCATGGTTGTTGAGAATATCTGTCTATGTCTACTCCTTTGATCACGGGCGATACCTCGGGTATTTGTTCTATGTATTCATTTTGCTCCTTAAGCTGTTTTTGTAGGGTTAGTACGAGGAAAATCAGTATTGACTAGATTACCTGGGTCTCCCTCTTGCATTTCACTAGGAGTTCCACCACTGCCTGAATTAACCAGTCCAGAACGGGATTCTCTAAAGTATTATTGTTTGGGGTTGGTGTGGGCGTAGCGGCAGGTAATTGAATAACGAAAGCTTGAAGAGCTTTACTGACTTGAGAGGCAATTATTTTTTGCAATGCCTCATTCATGTTTTCAACATTGTCAAGTTGATCCTGTCCATCTGCATGAGATCCATTAGGAGTGCCTTCACGAGATCGTCGTGGAGAGCCTTGTGGAGAACCTCGTGGAGAATCTCCTTGAAGTTGTTGGATTGTTTGAATTTCTGGAAGACCTTGGGTGTTGTCGTTGTTGTTAGACATGATTGATATGAACAAGAAAATTAATTAGAAATAAAGTTGATTATCAGATTCCCGGTAACGGAACCAATTTATTTAACCAAAAAATAGACTTTTAGTCAAAGCTAGAATTTAGAAGAATCGGGTTACTGATAATCGAAAAATAAATAGAGAAAAGGATTTGCAAGTATTCGGATATGAAAGCTAGTAAATCGGAATAATTTCAATAGCCACTTGTCCCTCTATTGATTATATATTTCTCCTTTTATAGGTCTTTTTGGGGAATCTTTGGAAATATACGTTATATCTAATTTTATAATGAGGTTATTATGAATATTTAATGACATTAAATGTTGCATAATATAATCATTACATTGAATATAAATATTCCTTAACGGTTCCAGCATTTATTTCTCTCGAAATGCTGTATCTTTATCTTCTTTCTTGACCAGGTTCATTATTCTTCCCGTAGCACGTGTGTAATTACGCTCAAAGAGGGACGGGGCTTCCGAGCCTCTTATCTCGTACCTCATTTTTGTTCTTGTATCTCTTTTTCTCCCTTTTGTCTCGCACCTCTTTTTGTCCGCACCAGTCTATGACCAACTATAACCTTTAGACAATTTCACGTGTCATGTCACGTCGTTATTCATTTATATATATAATTTTCCCCGATACAGTATATTCTGGTGATCACTATACGAAAATTTCTGGCGATTGCCATGTTTTATGGTAATTTCTAGTGATCACCACAGAAAAAATTCTAGCGGTTTCTTGTGGCAATTTTAAGTGATCACTATATTAAAAAATTTAGAAATTAACGGAAGCACTTTCCAAAATTTTGATGAAGACTGTTTTTTCAAAACTTTTTTATCGGAGTATAAAAGAAGAAAATATTAATGACACCGAAGTGTTCCATTCATAGCATTCGCCCCTGTTTAGAAATCTGTAGTATCATTGTCGACCTATTGGGTGCAATATCACTGTCCACTGAGGATAAAGGTTACATCGAATTATTAAATAAATAATGCATATCCCACGTGTATTTCAAATAAATTTGTGGTTATACTTTCTTTGTGGACTTCTTAAAAAGAATTTTCCTACCCTCCCTTTTTTTTGTCGGTGAACAAAATAATTATATATAAATACCAAAAATAGTTACTACTGTTATAAATAAAAGCAATTTAGTAACATGAACAACAAATAAAAGGAATTCAGTAAAACATGAACAAGAAATAAAGATAGAGAGAAGGAAGAGATTTTCTTTTTCAATTGTGTATATTTTCCTATTTATTACAAGGCATTTATATAGACATAAAAAATGAAGAAAATATGTCATGGAATATATCATTGAACATACAAAATATGTCATTGAATAAGTCATTAAGCATTTGAAATGAAGATAATAGAAGAGTAGACATCCACCATAATTTGATATTTATCATAACTCCCCCTTGGATGTCCATAGATAATATGCCTCGTTAAAACTTTACTAGGAAAAAACCCTATGGGAAAAAATCCTAGTGAAGGAAAAGGAGTACACATGTTTAGAAATACACTTTTTGGTTGCATCGTTAAAAATTTTGCAAGAAAAACCTAGTGGGACAAAATCTTGTAAGGGAAAAAGAGTACAACGCGTATTAATTCCCCTTGATGAGAGAATTAATTCACATCCCATCTTGTACACTAGTTTCTTGAAGGTTGACGTCGGTAGAGATTTGGTGAACAAAACAACCATATTATCACTTGAACGAATCTGTTGCACATTGATATCACCGTTCTTTTGAAGATCATTTATGAAAAATAACTGTGGTGAAATGTGCTTTGTCCTAGCTCCTTTTTGTGAATTCTCCCTTCAATTGGGATATGCATGTTGTATTGTCTTAATACAAAATTGTGGGTAGTTCTCAACACTTCAAACCACATTTGTCTCGAATAAGATGTATTATAGACCTCATTTCTCGACTTTCTTCATGAATAGCAATTATCTCAGCATGATTAGATGAAGTACCCACGATTAATTGCTTAGTCGATCGCCAAGATATAGCAGTGCCTCCACGTATAAACACATAGCATGTTTGTGATCAAGCCTTGTGTGTGTCAGATAAATACCCCGCATCGGCATAACCAACAAGACCGGGATTGCAATCATTGCCATAAAATAAGCTCACATTAGTAGTCCTGTTTAGATAACACAATATGTGTTTGATTTCACTTCAATGTATTCGTATAGGAGCAGAGCTATATCTTGCTAAGACATTAACTGAAAACGTTATGTCACGCCTTGTAGTGTTAGCAATATACATTAGTGCATCAATTGCACTAAGATATGGTACTTCAGGACCAAGAAGTTCTTAATTATTTTCATGAGGTTGGAATGGATCTTTATTTATATCGAGTGATCTCACATCCATCGGGTACTCAATGAATGTACTTTATCCATATAGAATTACTTTAAAATCTTTTCAGTGTATGCTGATTGATGGAGAAAATTTTCATCTTTCATATACTCAATTTGTACACTAAAAATTGTATTTCCAACTCTTTCATTCTAAATTCTTTCTTTAAATAGTCTACAACTTTAGGGAAGCTTCCCGGGAGTTCTAATGATATCATCAACATATACGGAGGTTATAAAAAATTCAAATTCAGATCCTTTTATAAAGATACAAGGACAAATTGAATAATTAGTGTTCCATTATTCTTTCAATAGGTACTCACACGGGCGATTATACCATATGCGCTCTGATTGTTTCAATCCGTATAAGGATTTTTGAAGCTTTATTTAATAAATTTCTTAGAAACATTAATATGCTTCAGAACAATTTTATTCTTTCAATTATTTCCATTATATGCATATCAATTTTTTATGTATTACCAGATTAAAACCTGAAATGATTATATCCACCATAAGAGAACAAGTCTCCATATAATCAATGTGAGGATATTTACTAATTTTCTTGGGTCACAAGTCGTCTTTATATCTATCGACTTGAACGTTTTGCATAAGAACAAATTTATACCTCCATTGGCTTTATACTTTCAGGTGTTGGGACTATCCACCCAACTTTACATTTTTTTTCAAGTGAAGCCAATTTTCATTGCAAATTTTTTATTTGGCCAATCATTTATCTATCTAAATTTCATGACATATTTAAGCTCAAGATCCTCGTCATTATTAATAATATTGAGCGCTACATTATGTTAACAACATCGTCGACAATCATTTTATATCGGTTCAGTTTTTACACAATTAAGACAAAACTTAGTCAGATCTCTTTATCTCATTATTTTCAGGTACCCGAGCCTCTCACATGAGGTCTTACGAAGTGTTATGTCGTCATGCTCTTCTAGAGCACTTGCCTCGTTATTATGAGCATCTTGAACAGTTGCCCCTCTCCTTCTTCAAGGAATTTAATCTTTGGAACATATTGGTCTATTATGCTTTATGTGTGACATAGACTTTGTCCCTCATGGACTTTATTCTATTTGGAGCATTAGCAGCTGAAATATGACATTTAGCTTTGGGTCAGCAAAGGTGTCTGGCAATAATTTGTAAATTAATTATCACTTGAACTTCAAGTTCATATTTTCTTGTACGGGGATCTATATGTATTCATAATAATTCATTTTAAGTAGCACATTCTCAACTTTTCATTTTCTCCCCCTAATATTGGGATCACCAACATGTTTCTCAACCTTCTTTGGGATCCCATCTCTGTGTATTGTGGCGGCATAATTAAATCATATATCACATCCATATTTTATATAGAAATTATTTGGTTCCTGGCCCTGAACCGATTATAATAGGGAGAAATTTTCATAACTTGGCTAGATGAATAAAAGTGCTGCTGTATATTAAATAATACATCTCATACCAAATTTCTTTTTGGGAGTTTTGTTCTCATAGCCAATGATTTAGCTATAATTGGAGGCGTACAATTTCTGCTAAACCAACTTGGATTTAAACTAGTATTATCAAGATAAATCATCATAATTTATATTTTGGAACTGTGCTATAATAATTTGAGCTAGCAATCTTGCAAAATCCAAACTGCAAGTTGATAACAAATGCATATGTGACCATAGAATAGATGCATCTATTAAAATTATTTAATAGTAAACGGTCCACATGGAAGGTGACTGGGCCCATATATTTATCACCTTTTATTCGTTCCACAAATCAAGGGATTCAATCCCAACTTTAACTAGTATATCATGAGAATAAGCAGCACAAGAGAATTCTTGAAGAATCTTTTATTCTTCGATATATGCCAATGTAATTATCAATTAATTTTTCGCATTATAATTGAACCGGGATGGCCAACCGGTGACGCCAACTAATATTTATTTCAGTAAATCTCTAATTTACTCGTGGCTTGTGATTCTATCACCATGTTTATACTTGTGTAGTACAAATAAAAGATTAATGGGTAACCTTTCATATTTATCCAGTATGATTATAATAATATAAAAGATATGCAATCTTCATTTCATTTATAGTATCAATATGCCAACCACTTTGGCTAATATATTTGAAACTCAAATTTTCTTTTGAGACTTACTACTCTATCAATATTATGAACAATTTCATCCGAGTAGTAACAAATTAGCTCTTCCGAAACTCTTAATTAGTTTTGTACTACAAGTTCTTTTATCACACTATCCATATGGTGAATGTCTCATTTATGGAGAAAATCATATCATAATTATAATGGTAAAACTCATCATAGGCAAAATCATTTCTTGCTTTAATTTTGCCTTCAATAACTTTTATAAGGCATGGCAAAATATTTTTGGCATATCACATGTAAGCGACGAATGACATATTCATGTAACCACACAATAATATTTATTATCTTTATTTCACCTAAATCTCCCTTAAAGGTGAGTTGTGTTGTATCTTTATTCATTACTTTTATCACATATTGTCACCTTTACCATCATGAATTAGTCAGCATATCACAAGTCACGTTCTCTTCCAAGAAGGAGTATAACCATAGCGATGTGTTTTATTATTTTTCCATACCAATTTGATGGTAGACATTACCCTCATCTTTTCAAGGATATATTTTGAGAATCATTATTGTTCTCCCTTTTTATAATTACCATAATGATGACTGATATTAATTTTTTAATTTTTCACAATAATACATTTATCAACCATTTGTCTCTAGTTAGACTTATTATGCCAGCTACCATATTCACTTCAAGAATGGAGCAAATCAAGTGGGAAAATATTTATGACTTTTCATGAAAAATATATTATTTTTCTTTAGTCATCACTATATCATCAATATGGTAGAATGAGACTCAAACTTAATATCTTACATATATAAAGTCATGTTAGGCCATAATAAATTGGGACTCAAACCCAACTCTTATCATTATGGAGCATCAGGACTTGATCCCAATGTTTTACCCTCAATTAATGTCATAATAGGCTAAACAATATTGAGATTCATTCTCAAGCCTTAATTTCAATCACATGCCAAGAAAGTTGTATATAGCTAATTTGCAACTTAGCAAATCAAATTTGTTCTCTTAAATAAGTGTACAAATCTCAAATCATCGTAAATATTTATCAATTATTTGTAGTATCTATATGAAATACAACCATTTGTAGTTAGAATATTTCTTCTAAACTTTATTAGAGTTTAAGTGGATCATACATTGTCATAATATTTATTGAGCATCTCTCAAAAATATTATTGTTTTTGGGGTATACCCTACCTATTGGATTTGATTTAACGCCATGACTTTCCTTCACTCAATTCAACCAAGAAATTAGTGAATAAATTTATCAAAAGTACAACATATAGTTAACAACACATATATAGTACTAATACATAAATTCAACATTTATATTTCCACATTATAGATAACAACTTACCAGTTGTAGCTTATGCATCATTCATATAAAAAGTTGAAAATGGTATCAATATGTGACGATCCGGCCCGTCTTCTCATGTGTTACTGTCCCATTTTTCCCGTTTATTACTTTTTAATATTTCATTATTGGTATGTGGTGTGTGAGAGTTGATTGGGATTGGTTTTGATAAGAAATGAGGCACTTAGTCTCCTTAAGGAAAGCTTAAGTTGAAAAAGTCAACCGGATGTTGACTAGTGAGTTAGAGGTCTCGGATGTGATTTCCGATAAGTTGGCTAGCTTCGGGGGATAATTTGTGACTTAGGAGCGTCATCGGAATTTTTTTGGAGGCCCGGTGTAGATTTAGGCTTGAATTGGCGAAGTTAGTATTTTGTCGAATTTCGGAGGATAGGTGAGATTTTGATCCGAGGGTCGAAATGGAATTCCGAGAGTTGCAGTAGCTTCGTTGGGTGATTTTGGATATGTGTGCAAATTTTTAGGTCATTCGGACATCATTTGGTTGGGTTTTTGATCGAATGCGCATTTCGGAAGTGTTTAAGAAACTTAGGCTTTAATTTGATGAAATTTGAGCATTTTGATGTTAACGATAGTGTTTTGATAATTGAAAAAAGTTTGAATGATGTTATGGGGCATGTTGGTGCTTTTGGTTGAGGTCCCGGAGGCCTCGGGGAAAATTCAGGTGGTCAAACGGAAGAAAATTGAACTTGTGTGTTGCTGGAGGTTGCTGGTATCTGGTGTTTTCGCACCTGCAGTTTTGGGACCGCAGGTGCGATATCGCAGAAGCGGATGGGCAGGCGCAAAAGCGGAATTTGAGCTCAGGGATGGTTCCGCATAAGCGGAAGCCTTTACCGCAGGAGCGGTATCGCGGGTGCGAGTTTTGGACCGCAGAAGCGGTCGTGCCCCTTAAGCGAAAGTCCGCAGAAGTGGAAAGAGACTGCAGGAGCGGTAACAGCAGAAGCGGTTGTATGGCCGTAGAAGCGGATAGTTGCCTTAAGTGAAAGGTCCACAAAAGCGGACGTTGACCGCATAAGCGGAAGCCGCAAAAGCGGTATTGGATCCGCAGAAGCGAAAATCGACTTGGGCAGAAGGGTTTTAATTGATATTTCATCCGCGAGCCTATGTTATTTTTCCTCCATTTTGGAGCTTGGGAGAGCTAATTGAAGTGGGATTCAAGGAGGATTGATCGGAAGTAAGTGCCTTAGCCTAAATACACGAGATTATGTTAGATTTAACATGGAAATTGGTTGAAATTCACTAAAAAGGGGTTAAGCTAGGGCTTGAGTTTTGATATTTCAAATTGGAATTTGATAGGCCATTTGAGCTCGGACTTGGGAGTTCTTGGTATGGATGAACTCGTGGCGAGACGAGGAATCCGATAATGTAATTTTTGTAATTTTTTTGAGAAGCGGGCCTGGAGCTCGGGTTTTGCTAGTTTTGAGATTTTTGCTATTTCTCGATTGCTTTCGATTGGGTATTGTTCCCTTAATATATTGTAATGTATTCGCTTTGAATTTTTGTTAGATTCGACGCGCGTGGAGGCCAATTTGAGGGGCAAAGGCATCGCGAGCAAGGAATTTCACCGGTTCGAGCTGAGTAATACTTGTAAATGATATCCTGAGGGTTTGAAACCCTGGATTTGCACATCATAGTGTTGTATTGTGGTGACTTGCATGCCAGGTATGAGCGTGGGGTAGAGCACCATTGGGGATTGTGACTTGGTCTGTCCTGGTTGTTGATTTTACTGTGTGATTGACGGAAACCTACTTGATGCTATCATGATTTGGGCTTATTGCCATGTTTTGGGCTTCGTACCGATTATTTGAATCCTTCAGGGATTGATATCACTGTTTTTGCATTACTTTGCATATTATTTGATCTGAGTCCAAGGTTTTAAATACTGTTTTGCAAACTCAGCCATCTTTCTAAGATTTGAAAACTCAAATGATATTTTACTGACGTCCGGAACTGAGGACGGTTATTTGAATATTTCCCTAGTGGCTACGTGCATTTCTATACTGAGCATAGATCGAGCTGCGCACCACAGCAGTGTTGCATGTGCATTTTTGGACTGAGGATGGATCGGGCTGCACGCCGCAGCGGTGTTATATTGATATTGCGCTTGGGTTGCAGGAGCCCCTCCGGAGTCTAAACCCCCACAGTGAGCGTGGGTACCCAAATGGATCAGGCTGCGCACTGCAGCGGTCATGTGCATTGCATTGCATTCATGCATTGGTTCCTGTTTGTGCTACGTGGCATGACATTCAGCACTCTCATATCATTGACATTCATGCTAATTCTTGCACTGTTACCAGATACCCTGGTGTTATTTATAATGGAGTGCTGTACCCGAGGGGCTGACTTATGTGCGGACTTGCACTATCTGACTTTGCATTTAGTTTCTTGACTATTGGGAAAAGGATATTTTCAAAAGAGGTTTTTAACTGAGCCAGATATTTTCTAAAGGATTTTCATGGAATTACTGTTTTCTCAAGGGTCTTACTGTCCTATATAGCACGATGGAGTGCTTTACGTGTTTCTTACCGCTCTGTTATTATTTACTCTTATTACTCATTAAGTTGGAGTACTCACTTTACTCCCTGCACCTCGCGTGCAATTGCAGGTATTGTTCACCCGGTAGTGGGTTATTAGTGGACTGAAGGTATTGCTATTGTAGCTGAGCAAGGTGATCGCCAGCATTCGCGGCACCGGACTTTGTCCCTTGATTTCAGAATTTTACTTTGTATATTATTATTGGCCCTGTAGTTGTGTTAAGTCTTCTTTAGATGCTCATGACTTGTGACACCCCGGTCGGGTTGTGTTGGGTGGTAAATATCAGTTAGTATTTCCATTAAGTCGTATTATTCATTCATTTATGTTTATTAACTGTAAAATGAGGCATTGTTGTTTTGTTGGCTGGTCTTGTCTTCACGAGAGGCGCCATCACGACCGGGTTTGGGAACTGGGTCGTGACAAATTGGTATCAGAGCCTAGGTTATTAGGTCTCACGAGTCATGAGCATGTTTAGTAGAGTCTCGCGGATTGGTACGGAGACGTCTGTATTTATCCTCGAGAGGCTGCAGAACCTTTAGGAAAACTTCACTTTCTTGGAATTCTTATCGTGCGTATTTGATTCAGCTTGAGATATAACTCTTGAAATTCCGTCCATATGTCTGTATGCACACGTGAGCGTTCAGTATTGTATGTGCCTTTATGGCTTGTGATTCCCCGATCAAGGGGCGAGATGTGATCCCATGAGTTTGATGTTGGGCCAGTCTGGAGGGCTTGAGACCGGATCTTTGCCTATGGCTTGATCACCAAGGTGTTGATTGTGTGAGCAAGTGTTTTGAACTTGTATGTTTGGTATTGTCCCTATTAGCCGGAATGGCGGTTGGATACTCATGTGATGAGTATGTTGGTACTGCGAGATGTATCTATGTGATCATGGTAGTGACGAAGAATCCTGCTGAATGATAGATGAGCTAGTAAGTGTTCGAATCCTATTGTGATCTGATGTGTAGCCCTGAGTTATAAGCGCGTGAAGAATATTTTGTGTCTCCTAGTTGGGAAGTGAAGTACATTATGTGTGGCGATATGAGTTCAGACTCAGGAAAACTAGATGACTGTGTAACGGATATAATGGTGGAAAGGTGTGCTGAAATACTAAACTGAGGCGAAGCAGAGGGGTTATCTCCTGTGGAGTGTTCTTGGGTGGTACGATTCTTATGTATACTGTTAGAAAATCGCATGTGTAATTGAAGAGTACGTGTTGAAATTTGATAAATTCGGGTCGCTTAACAGAGTGGACCCAACTAATGTGGGGATGAATGCGAGGTTTGCAGAGGATTATAGTACTAGATGATCTGTGTTTTCATAAACTAGTAGATGATTTGAGTTTAATCTTACTATAATATTGTGGCATCATTAGAGTAAAAGTATTATGGGTTATTAAATGTGTCCTGGTAGATGGCTTCGAGCCAAGTTGGGGAGGTTGCTATTGATTAGATGCTCGCACGGTTGTGTGCTATGATGGTTCCGTTTCGAGGTATATCGGCGGATCAGTTCTGGTTGCAGAAATTGAGCCGGGGATGGCACGTGTGAAGGAAAATTTTGATAAAGGTTATACGATGCTTATGTGTGAAAATAATAGGATGTCTTGAGTTGTTGCTGGTAAAGAATGCCCACTGTATAAAGAAGGAAGATGCTTGTTTGTATTGAGATGAGGTCATATCCTGCGGTGTCAGAGTGCCAATGAAGCACAGGTGGTTTTGTTAGCTGAGCAGGCTAAATGCAAGTTGAATAGAGTGAATGACTCTCGAAAATGGTTCTACATGTGATGATCAGGTGTCGTAAGGTTGTGTATGTTGTTGGATACTGTTTTTTCATTAGAAAAGATCAAGACTTGTGGTATTTTATGTTAATTATGGGATTCTATGTATCAGTATCTGGGAAGTAATGGCAACAAATTTCAGATTCGCAGGAAGTTCTTCGAGGTAAAGTACTCTGGAATGTGGTATTTCTGGGAACGATTAAAAGAGTATTCAGTGGCCTATGGGTCTTAGACAGTGTGGTCTTATGTGCGAGTCTCATGTGGTAAGCCTGGATTGAGGAGGCATTGTGATGCTACAGCGAGGGAGAAATATCAAGTGAATGATGAACAAAAAGAGAAATTTGATAGATGGAATAGTTTGATAGTAGGCCGAATCGATATGGTAAGGATATGATTAATTATTCGTATGTATTCGAGGTAATGAGATTTTACTATTATTGTGCAGCAAGGCTCTTGAGTTCTGACAGCTTGCTTAGCTCGGTTAGTATAGAAGGATTCGGTCCTGATAGTTTAGCTCGTGGAGATGGAATTGGGAGAGAGTTCTTGTTGGGCTTTACCATGGTTCGGAGATGTATATATTTTCTTGGGGCATGCGAAGCATGGAATGTGTGACTATTTTCTTCTAGATAGGTTTGACGGAAGGTCTTGGCTAGATGAGTTACAGTTCAGCTCTAAAAGGAAGTTCAAAAAAATTACTAGGCAATGGGTAGCCTCAGGTAACCAAGGAGATGGTACTGCTAATTGGAAGTGATTTGACGATGGTATATGTCTCGAAAGAAGGGTAATGTGATTAGAATGATGATACTTCGATAGTGTTTCTGTGTTTTTCTTACTAGATCGACTGCTGATATTTGAGAGTTTTTTATGGCACAGCAGGATTTTAAGAATATCTTTCATGGAATGATTGGGTACTTGAGATGTAATATGTATTTATACTGCAGAATTAGGGATCAGGTACAGTGATTCGTGTGTTATATGGAGTTGGAAACTAAGAGTTCCCATGTTCAGGCTATGTAGTGGTTGTAGATAGTGTGTATTGGTTCCGTTCGTGGCTATTAGGGGTTTGGAAGCCCGAGTGGATCTTTCTTTGCTTGGTATATTAGATTCTGGATATGATATTGGGGTGTAGACTGATTGTCTCAATGTTGGGTTATTCTAGATGATTGTGCTATGGGTTATGTCAGAAAATGCCACAGGTTGCGTGGCGAGGTGTATCAGACTATGTTCTAGCAGAATGGTTGTGTTCCAAAGACCAGCGGACGGCCGGGAAAGATTGCGTTCCTTAACCGGGCCTTTGTGACGGATGTCAGTATAGAGGTTTCTACCATTGATTCAGTTCCGGTATTGAAGGACTTTTTCGGATGCGTTCCTTATGGCCAGGTATGTCGCCGGGCAAGATTGTATATTTCGGTATTGATTTGGTGTCGAGCACCGTATCGTACGGCTCCGGCATGAGTTATAGCAGTGGAAGGAGCAGCTTCAGGCTTCTTGGTAATGAGTTTGTTGGTAAGCTGATTGGATACGTGTTTAGTTTGAGTGGGCTTGGTTGGCCCCGAATTGTATTGATGAAAGATAGGTTGATTCGATCGTTATTGAACCTGCTAGTGATCTGGAGAGATCTATGAGTTGTTTTTTCGATGCTGTGAGGCGTTGTGATTTTCGGACTGTGGGCACATATAGTGCGGTGTTATCGAGATTCATAGTGGAAGTTGGGGGGAAGGACCTCAGTTGTGTTTGAGTTTTGTAGCTTACAACGCTATATATAGATATCATTATGCACTCAGTATGCTTACGATCGATACTCGGTATTTGTTATGATGAGCAAATTTGGCTCGATGTGCATCTCCCTATGTGAGATATTTGTATGGATCGGGTGGTACGCTGCCACGGGTGTGTTATCTGGATCGGGTTGCACGCCGCAACAGTGTGATGTTGAGAATAGTTTTCCATATGTTACTTGGTATGTCTTGCTTCCTGGTTTCTGAGGAAAGTTCGTATTGAGTGTTGCTCGGCGAATAGCACATCGGTTATGTTCTTTCAGGATTGAATGGTGTACGTTACTTGCTTTACCGTGGGTGTGATGGATTTCTTGGTTTCAGATACCAATCTGTGTGTGGCTGTCTATTTTGAGCATGGTGACTTGAGGTGCTTCATGTGTAATTGTGTTTGGATACTATCGCGCGTTGGGGCGAGGTCACGTGAAGTTATGACCTTTCGAGGAGGATTCAGGTACTCTATTTCTATGATGTGAGAAAGGGTCTAAGCTTTGTGTTGTAATGGTACTGTTGAGCTTGGGGTACAGCTCTTTCATTTGAGTCATTTGTCATGATTTGAGTATGTTCAGACCACCCACCATTGGTGCGTGGATTATGCAAGTTATGTCTTAGGCCTGTGACGAGGTGTCATATCAGCAGAGTGGTGCGTTGAATTCGAGGTGATCGTTGGAGTCATTAATGAATGCGAACAGATGTCATTTCAGCTGATTAGAGGGTTTATATCGAGGTTTGGCCCGGAAATCTGTTGTGGCATTAGTCAACAGGGAAGTGGCTTTATGTATGGGTGACCTGAGGAATGGTTATGGTTTATCGCGTGTTTTATTTATCGTTGGTAGTATATGAAAGTGATGGAATAAGACTTTAGCTAATAAGAGGTTTTCTATTGGTATTTGGTTGTTGTGGGTAACCACTATGAATAAGTGTTATAGTTTCGAGTGCTTGGATTATGGGGTATATGGTATGATTTCATTGAGGTTGCAAGTATGGGTTATTACAGCCGGTTCGGGACTATTTGAAGTATAGGTGTGAGGTTTTGGTCGTATTGATGGTTTCAAAAGTGAAAAGGTAGTTGTGTGAATTATGGGCTGGACTAGATTGGGTAATTTCAACTATGTTGTGTTGTCAGAATTATAAGAGATAGGGTGACGTAGGATCACCCTGGGTATATGCTGGGTAAGTTCATTTAACTGTTGGTTGGCTTCTAGGACAACTCTGGGTACGCTCGAGGATGAGCGTTTGTTTAAGTTGGGGAGGATGTGACGACCCGGACCGTCGTCTCATGTGTTACTGTCCCGTTTTTTCCCATTTATTGCTTATTAATATTTCATTATCGGTATGTGGTGTGTGTGAGTTGATTGGGATTGGTTTTGATAAGAAATGAGGCACTTAGTCTCCTTAAGGAAAGCTTAAGTTGGAAAAGTCAACCGGATGTTGACTATTGAGTTAGAGGGCTCGGATGTGATTTCCGGTGAGTCGGATAGCTTCGGGGGATGATTTGTGACTTAGGAGCATGATCGGAATTTATTTTGGAGGCCCGGTGTAGAATTAGGCTTGAATTGGCGAAGTTAGTATTTTGGCGAATTGCGGTGGATAGGTGTGATTTTGATCCGAGGGTCGGAATGGAATTCCGACAGTTGCAGTAGCTTCGTTTGGTTATTTTGATATGTGTGCAAATTTTCAGGTCATTCGTACATCGTTTGGTAGGGTTTTTGATCGAATGCGCATTTCGAAAGTTTTTAAGAAACTTAGGCTTTGATTAGATGAAATTTGAGCATTTTGATGTTAAAGATAGTGTTTTGATGATTGGAACAAGTTTTAATAATGTTATGGGGCATGTTGGTGCTTTTGGTTGATGTCTCGGGGGCCTCGGGGTGAATTCAGGTGCTCAAACGGAAGAAAATTGGACTTGTGTGTTACTGGATGTTGCTGGTATCTGGTGTTTTCACACCTGCGATTTTGGGACCGCAGGTGCGATATCGCGAAAGCGGATGGGCAGGCGTAAAAGCAGAATTCTAGCTCAGGTATGGTCCCGCATAAACGGAAGCCTTGACCGCAGGAGCGGTATCGCGGGTGCGAGTTTTGGACCGCAGAAACGGTCATGCCCCTTAAGCGAAAGTCCGCAGAAGCGGAAATAGACCGCAGGAGCGGTAACTGCAGAAGCGGTTGTGTGGCCGCAGAAGCGGATAGTTGACTTAAGTCAAAGGTCCGCAAAAGCGGACGTTGACCGCATAAGCGGAAGCCGCAAAAGTGGTATTGGATCCGTAGAAGCGAAAATCGACCTGGGCAGAAGGGTTTTAATTGATATTTCATCCGCGAGCCTATGTTATTTTTCCTCCATTGTTAAGTGATTTTGGAGCTTGGGAGAGCTAATTGAAGAGGGATTCAAGGAGGATTGATTGGAGGTAAGTGCCTTAGCCTAAATGCACGAGATCATGTTAGATTTAACATGGAAATTGGTTAAAAATTCACCAAAAAAGGGGTTAAGCTAAGGCTTGAGTTTTGATATTTCAAATTGGAATTTGATAGGTCATTTGAGCTCGGATTTGGGAGTTCTTGGTATGTATGAACTCGTGGCGAGACGTGGAATCCGGTAATGTAATTTTTGTAATTTTTTCAATAAGCGGTCCCGGGGCTCGGGTTTTGCTAGTTTGTAGATTTTTGCTATTTCTCGATTGCTTTCGATTGGGTATTGTTCCCTTAGCATATTGTAATGTATTCTCTTTGATTTTTGGTTAGATTCGACATGCGTGGAGGCTAATTTGAGGGGCAAAGGCGTCGCGAGCGAGGAATCTCACCGGTTCGAGGTGAGTAATACTTGTAAATGATATCCTGGGGGTTTGAAACCCCAGATTTGCACATCATAGTGATGTATTGTGGTGACTTGCACGCCAGGTATGAGCGTGGGGTAGAGCACCGTTGGGGATTGTGACTTGGTCTGTCCTGGTTGTTGATTTTACTGTGTGATTGACTGAAACCTACTTGATGCTATCATGATTTGGGCTGATTGCCATGTTTTGGGCTTCGTGCCGATTATTTGAATCCTTCAGGGATTGATATCACTGTTTTTGCATTACTTTGCATATTATTTGATCTCGGTCCAATGTTTTAAATACTGCTTTGCAAACTCTGCCATCTTTATAAGATTTGAAAACTCAAATGATATTTTACTGACGTTCTTAACTGAGGACAATTATTTGAATATTGCCCTAGTTGCTATGTGCATTTCTAGACTGAGCATAGATCGAGTTGCGCACCGCAGCAGTGTTGCATGTGCATTTCTGGACTGAGGATGGATCGGGCTGCACACCGCAGTGGTGTGATATTGATATTGCGCTTGGGTTGTAGGAGCCCCTCCGGAGTCTGAACCCCATAGTGAGCGCGGGTACCCAAATGGATCGGGCTGCGAGTCGCAGCGGTCATGTGCATTGCATTGAATTCATGCATTGGTTCCTGTTTGTGCTACATGGCATGACATTCAGCACTCTCATATCATTGACATTCATGCTAATTCTTGCACTGTTACCAGATACCCTGGTGTTATTTGTTATGGACTGTTGTGCCCGAGGGGCTGACTTATGTGCGGACTTGCACTATCTGACTTTGCATTCAATTGCTTGACTGTTGGGAAAAGGATATTTTCAAAAGAGGTTTTTAACTGAGCCAGATATTTTCTAAAGGATTTTCATGGAATTACTATTTTCTCAAGGGTCTTAATGTCCTATATAGCATGATGGAGTGCTTTACGTATTTTCTTACCGCTCAGTTATTATTTACTCTTATTACTTATTGAGTTGGAGTACTCACTTTACTACCTGCACCTCGTGTGCAATTGCAGGTATTGTTCACCCGGTAGCGGGTTATTAGCGGACTAAAGGTATTGCTATTGTAACTGAGCAAGGTGACCGCCAGCGTTCGCGGCACCGAACTTTGTCCTTTGATTTCAGAATTTTACTTTGTATATTATTATTGGCCCTATAGTTGTGTTAAGTCTTCTTTAGATGCTCATGACTTGTGACACCCCGGTCGGGTTGTGTTGGGTGGTAAATATCAGTTAGTATTGCCATTAAGTCATATTATTCATTCATTTATGTTTATTAACTGTAAAATGAGGCATTGTTGTTTTGTTGGCTGGCCTTGTCTTCACGAGAGGCGACATCACGACCGGGTTTGGGAACTAGGCCGTGACACAATAGCAAGCATCAAGTAGATCATGGATACTCAAAAATACCTCTTCTAGTAATCATACTAATCATTGTTTGCTTTCAAATGATACAATCATAAATTATGAAGTATACTCAATAGTTAGTTTGTTTTCCAAACATCAAAGAAGTAATTAATCAGCCTAGATAAAGATGTAAAGTATTTCTTGTTTTCTTCAAGTTGATTTATGCTTCTAATTAGTATGACGAATTTCTTTTTATTCCTTTTTTTTACTATATGCAAGGGCAGAAACCCAAAAGGAAAAACATATTCATCCTAGTAAAAGAAAATATTAAAAGCAGCAGGACGGATTGAAGATATAACACACAAATATGTATAAGATAACTTATATAATATATCCTTGGTTACCATGACATGCATCATATCAACAATTAACTGCTACTATAATTTTCACATATAGAATTTTGAAAATTTTATTCCATTCATGTGATATAAAAGATGTAGTATTAATATGTGCTTATGCAATACAGGTGTAGTACGAAGTTGTGTGCATATGAGATATTAAAGGAATGACAAGTATGAGATAATCACATCTTCTTACGTTTCATTACTTACCATATGTAGTTTCTCTTTATATCTAACCATGAGATGATATGTATGGCTTCTAATTGCAATTTTTTCTAGATGTATGAATATTTTTGTAGATATATATACAATTGGATAAAGCCTTGTGCTGATAACGTGTTATAAAATAAAAGCAATTTAGTAACATGAACAAGAAATAAAAGCAATTCAGTAAAACATGAACAAGAAATAGAGATAGAGAGAAGGAAGATATTTTCTTCTTCAATTGTGTGTAATTTTCTATCTATTACAAGGCCTTTATATAGACATAAAAAGTGAAAAAAATATGTCATGGAATATGTCATTGAACATACAAAGTATGTCATTGCATATGTCATTAAGCATTGGAGATGAAGATCATAGAAGAAGAGTAGACATCCACCATAATGTGATATTTATCATAACAACTACATCATTGTTTGGGAGAGTTGTGGCTCCCTATTGTTTCATTAACATTGTCTTATCTTACAAAAGGGTTTACCCTTACATTACGTACAATTACAGTTCCTATGATATTTGCTCATAGTGCCTTATTTACAAACACCGGAGGAATAGTCAAAACTTTTGTCCTATCAAAAGCCTTTTTTCATTCTCCTTCCATTGAGAGGAGGTTCGCCACCTGGTTTTTTCCATGAAATCATGCTCCAGTGTTGGATTCTCTAACTGCTCCATCAAGGACCTGTATTCAAAACTAATGGAGTTAAATTTCATATTTCCCAAACTCCTTTTATCATTCTGATAACCTATTCTGAGTCAGAGGAGATCTGAAGTGGTGTGAGCTTGTGTTGGAGTGCTAGTGTGAGCCCTTGCCATAGGGCTTGAATTTCACCCTGTAGGGCAGTGGTATAGGGTAGGCCTCTCATGTAGCCCATAACCCAGTCACCCATGCTATTCCTAATTACTCCCCAATTCCCCCTACTCTTGCTATTCGACATACTGCCCCATCAATGTTGAGCTTGTATGTGCCAGTAGGGGATGGCCTCCATTTGATATGGATTTCAATTTTTTCAGCCATTTCCTTATGTTGCACGGCAACATGGTAGTATTTTGTGGCTGTAACAATGGTTTTTTTAACTGGGACAATGTTTTTTTTGCTCTAAAAATTGTTGTTTTTCCCAGTGAGCCATAGGCCCCAAAAATAGAAGGGTAGGAGTGATTTCCGGGTGATAGCATTGTTGAACTGCATGCTCTTGACTTTGTGCCAAATATCCTCCTAGTGGGTCATTGATAATTGAAGGTGTGTGTGGGAGGATTCATTGGTACACTCCATAGTTAGGGAGTGCCAGAATGCCTTAGCGTTATTGCATTCAAAGAAGACGTGGTTGATATCTTCCACAGCAGAGAAGCAGAAATGACATAGTGGGGTGACATTTAATCCTATGTTTTATAAGTGCATAGCAGTGGGAGTCTATTATATTGCATCATCGAGGTGACGAATTTAATCTTATTAGGAACACTTAGCTTCCAGATCCAGCTGAAGGTATCATCGTGACTAAAATTGGGGTTGGTTTCAGAACTAATCAGATTGTAGGTTGGTTTTGAGCTGAAACTCCCATTGCTGGTGAGGTTCCAGATGATTTGATTGATGATAGCCATTAATTACGTGTTTTAGTCAGTTATTACACTCTAATTTACTGCACTTTCGTTGAGTTAACGCTTTAATCGCTAGTATTCTGCACTAACGGCGTGTTTTATGCCTTGTAAGAGTGATTCCGAGCTATATAGATATTATGAAATAAATTCAAGTGATTTGGAGCTTTGAATTCTGAGTAAAATAACATGGAATTTGTTATGACCCCAACCCCGATCGTGATGGCGCCCAACATATTGCTAGGCAAGCCTGACCAATTAACAACCTTAACCCAATTATCATACAGTTCATTATTGACTAACATTGATAAATTACCATGTTATAATACTAAAAGTCTGAAATTAGAGTTAAACATGCGGAATTTCAATTAATAATACTACTACATAGCCCAAAAGATCCGGTGTCACAAGTCTGAGCCTCTAATATAGGTTTATCAACCTAATGCATAGCAATCTAGGAAATATGAAATAAAGCAAAGGATAGAAGGGAGAGATCAGGGCTGTGAACGCCATTGCAGCTACCTCGATGCTCCTGAATATGTGCTGCTCAACAGAAAATCCTCACTCCGCCTCAGATGCACCTAGATCTACATGCAAGCTGCAGGGAGTAATGTGAGTGCTCCGACCCAGTGAGTAATAAGCATAAATAATGACTGAGAATAAGAAATCATGGAAAACACAAGTAGAATGACATTAATAAAACAATGAAATCAAAATGTAGAAATGCTACAGCAAATAAGAAATTAAGTGACAGACATAGAAAGAAAAATCAACACATAGTATGGTACCCTCTAGTACTCGCTACGGCATGCAGCCCGATCCTTTTATTTATCGTCAACGGCGCTCACTAGGGGTGTGCAGACTCCGGGAGGGGCCCCTTATGGCCCAAGCGCAATAACAAGCCATCTCGTGGAATCAACTAGGCCCTCAGCCTCATATTAATATCAGTATAATACTGCTGCGACGCGCAACCCGATCCCCCTACTCAGTCCAGAATCACATAAGCCCTTTAGGCCATAATAAAATAGTAGTTCTCAGCCCAAAACATAATTAGAAATATCATTTAAGTTTCAAATCTGAGTAAAAGTAGCTAAGTTTGTAAAACAGTATTAAACAATAGGACTGAGTTCAAGCAATATGTCAAAATAGTGAGAAAACAGTGATAGCAATCCTTGAAGGGTTCGAATAGTAGGCACGTAGCCCAATTATGACAATTAGTCCAAATAATAATGATATCAAATAAGCTTCAATCAATTACGCGGTAAAAACATCACTCGGGATGGACCAAGTCTGAGTCCCCAAAAGTAAACGACCCCGCGCTCATCATCAAGCGCGTGTCTCACCTCAATATAGCACTACGATGTGCAAATCCGGGGTTTCAAATCCACAGGACATCATTTACATTCATTACTCACCTCAACCCGGCCAAAACTCTAGCTCGCTATGCCCTTGCCTCTCAAATCTACCTCCTCAGGTGTCAAATCTGACCAAAACCACAACGAATACATTACGGTATGCTAAAGGAACAAAACCCAATCGAAAACAATCGAAAAACATCAAAAACCACGAAATTAGCAAAACCCGAGCCCTGGGACCACTTCTAGAAACTTGTAAATTTTCACATCAATGGGTTCCTTATCTCATCACGAGTCTATACATATCAAGAACTCTGAATTCCGAGCTCAGATGGCCCTTCAAATCCCAATTTAAAATCTCAAAATCCCAAGCCCTAGTTCTTCCCTTTTTAGCAAAGTTCCCATGAATTTCAAGGTTAATTTCACATTTAAATCACATTTTTAGTTTATAAAACTCACCTCCAATCAATCCTCTTCGAATACCTCTTCAATGTCTCCCAAATAGCTCTCAAAATGCTCAACAATTGTTGAAAAATGACTTAGACTCGCGGATGAAATGTTGAAAAACCCTTCTGCCCAGCTGCTGATTTCTTCTATGCGAACGTGAGGGCCTTCACGCGTTCGCGGTGCACAAAAATTGCCTTGACCAAAGTAACCCTTCACAAATGCGATCCCCTACCCGCCAACGCGAAGCTTCCAGAGACAACACTACGCGAACGCGAACCCCTTGGCCGCGAACGCGATGAATAAAACAAACGGGACCCCAGCTTCCTCCTACGCGAACACAAAAAGCTCCTCGCGAATGCGAAGCTCAGAAATCACACCCTCCGCGAACGTGAAACCCAAACGCGAACGCGAAGCACAAAACTCAGGGACCCCAACTTCCTTCTTCGCGAATTCGGCCCCAGGCTCACGAATGCGAAGGCCAAAATAGGACTGCACCTGCTGCTGCATTTTCTGCAAATTCTCCAAGTCCAAAACTCCCCGCTAGCCATCCGAAATCAGCCAGAGGCCCTCGGGACTTCAACCAAAAGCACCAACACCTCCTAAAACATCATCCAAACTTGTTCCAATCACCAAAACACCTCAACCAACACCAAAACCATCAAATTAGATCGAATTCAAGCCTAAGTTATTCTAAACTTTCCGAAACACGCATTCGATCAAAAATCTAACCGAATCACCTCCGAATAACTTGAAATTTTACTCACACATCCCAAATCACCTAATGAAGCTATTGAAACTCTCGAAATTCCATTTCGACCCTCGGATCAAAATCTCACCTACCAACCGCAATTCGCCAAAATACTAACTTCGCCAATTCAAGCCTAATTCTACACCGGACCTCTAAAACCACTTATGATCCCACTCATAAGTCACAAATCATCCCCCGAAGCTAACTGAACCATCGGAAATCATATTCGAGCCCTCTAATACTTAAGTCAATATCCGGTTGACTTTTCCAAACTAAGCTTTCCTTAAAGAGACTAAGTGTTTCATTTCCTACCAAAACCTCTCCAAACCAACTCGATCACACAAGACATTGATAGTGAAGCATACATAAGCAGAAAATGGGGAAAATGGAGCGGTAACTTATGAGACAAAGGGTCGGGCCGTCACATCCTCCCCAACTTAAACAAACACTCATCCTCGAGCGAGTTAAGAAACATACCTGAAGCCTCAAACAGGTGAGGATATTTGCTCCGCATCTCCCACTCGGTCTCCCAGGTACCCTCCTCCACGGGTCGACCTCTCCACTGCACCTTTAATGAAGCTACATCCTTTGATCTCAATTTCCAAACCTGACGCTCCAAAATGGTTGCTGGCTCTATATCATAAGTCAAATCACCCTCCAATCGTACCATACTGAAATCCAGAACATGGGACGGGTCTCCAATATACTTTCGGAGCATAGAAACATGAAAAACTAGATGCACGCTCGACAAGCTGGGTGGGAAGGCAAGCTCATAAGCCACCTCCCTAATCCTCCGAAGCACCTCAAAAGGCCCAATGAACCGCTGACTCAATTTCCCCTTCTTTCCGAACCTCATAACACCCTTTGTAGGTGAAACCTTCAACAGGACCTTCTCACCAACCATGTAGGATACGTCTCGAACCTTCCTGTCCGCATAACTCTTCTGTCTCGACTGCGCTATACGGAGTCTCGCCTGAATCACCTTCACCTTCTCTAATGCATCCTGGATCAAAATCTGTCCCCAATAGCCTAGCCTCACCGGGCTCGAACCAACCAACTGGAGATCTTCACCACCTCCTATACAAAGCCTCATATGGAGCCATCTGAATACTCGACTGGTAGCTTTTATTGTAGGAAAACTATATAAGTGGTAGAAACGGATCCCATGACTCTCCGAAATCAATAACACAGGCGCGTAGCATATCCTCCAATATCTGAATGGTATGCTCGGACTGCCCGTTCGTCTAAGGGTGAAAAGTTGTACTCAACTGCACCTGAGTGCCCAACTCTCGCTGAACAAACTTCAAAAACTAGGAAGTAAACTGAGTGCCCCGGTCTGATATGATGGAAACAGGGACACCATGCAACTGTACAATCTCCCAAATCAATAACTCTGGCAGCCGCTCCGAATAATAAGTAGTACAGATAGGAATGAAGTGCGCAAACTTGGTCAGCCTGTCTACAATCACCCAAATAGCATCAAACTTCTTCAAGGTCTGTGGGAGTTCGGTAACAAAATCCATAATGATCCTCTCCCACTTCCACTCGGGAATAACCATCTGCTGATGCAAGACACACGGTCTCTGATGCTCATATTTCACCTGTTGACAATCGAGACACCGAGATACAAACTCCACAATATCTCTCTTCATCCTCCGCCACCAATAGTGCTGACTAAGATCCTGATACATCTTTGCGGCACCTGGATGAATGGAATACTGCGAGCTATGGGCCTCCTCCAATATCAACTACCGAAGCCCATCCATATTGGGCACACAAATCCGGCCCTGTATCCTCAACACACCATCATCACCAATGGTCACATCTCTGGCACCATCATGCTGAACCCTGTCCTTAAAAACAAGCAAATGCGGATCATCATACTGGCGCTCTCTGATGTGATCATATAAAGAAAACCGAGAAACCATACAAGCTATCACCCAACTGGGCTCTGAAATATCTAATCTCACAAGTCAATTGGCCAAGCCTAAAAATAAACTGCAAATGGTCTCTCCTCAACTGGAATGTACGCAAGCTCCCCATACTCACTGCCCTTCGGCTCAAAGCATCGGCCACTACATTGGCCTTTCTCGAATGATACAAAATAGTAATATCATAATCCTTAAGCAACTCTAGCCACCTCCGCTGCCTCAAATTAAGATCCTTTTGCTTGAATAAATGCAAAAGACTGTGATGATCATTGAATACCTCACAAGATACACCATACAAGTAGTGCCTCCAAATCTTCAATGCATGAACTTTAACAACCAACTCCAAATCATAAACAGGGTAGTTCTTCTCATGGGGCTTCAACTGACGAGAAGCATAAGAAATAACTCTACAATCCTGCATCAATACACAGCCAATCCCAACTCGCGAAGCATCACAATATACGGTATATGAACCTGAAGTTGATGGCAAAACCAATACTGGAGCTGTGGTCAAAGCTATCTTGTGCTTCTGAAAGCTCTCCTTGCACTCGTCCAACCATACAAACGGAGCACCCTTCTGAGTCAACTTGGTCAAGGGCGATGCAATATAGGAAAAACCCTGAATAAACCAACGATAATAACCCACCAAACTAAGGAATGTACGAATCTCTATTGCTGAGGATGGTCTAGGCTAACTCTGAACTGCCTCTATCTTCTTTGGATCAACCAGAATACCCTCGCTGGACACCACGTGTCCTAAGAAAGCCACTGAATCAAGCCAAGCCTCAATCTCTGCAATACCACTCGCAAATGCTCCGCATGCTCCTCCTGACTACGCGAGTATACCTGAATATCACCAATGAACATGATAATAAACAAATCTAGATAAGGCCGAAATGCATTGTTCATTAGATACATGAATGCTGCTGGGGCATTGGTCAGCAAAAAAGACATGACAAGAAACTCATAGTGACCATATCTAGTCCTGAAAGCAGTCTTAGGAATATCTAAATCACTAATGTTCAATTGATGACAGCCCGAACGGAGATCAATCTTAGACAACACCCTTGCCCCCAGAAGCTGGTCGAATAAATCATCAATACGAGGCAAGGGATACTTGTTCTTTACTGTTACTTTGTTCAATTGCCTATAGTCAATGCACATTCTCATTGTGCCATCCTTCTTCTTCACAAACAGAACTAGCGCAGCCCACGATGACACACTCGGCCAAATGAACCCCTTATCTAGGAGTTCCTAAAGCTTCTCCTTCAATTCTTTCAACTCCGCTGGTGCCATACGATATGGCGGAATAGAGATGGGTTGAGTTCCCGACACCAGGTCAATACCAAAATCAATATCCATATCCGATGGCACTTTCGGCACGTCTGTAGGAAATACATCAGAAAAATCCCTCACAACTGGAATAAAATCAATGATAGGAGTCTCAGCTCCAACATCTCGCACAAAGGCTAAATATGATAGACAACCCTTCCAAACCATACGCTGGGCCTTCAAGAAAGATATCACTCTACTCAGAACATAATCAGTCATACCACGCCACTCGATCCGCGGTACACCCGACATAACCAAAGCGACCGTCTTACCATGCAGTCTAGAATAGCATGACACGGAGATAACCAATCCATGCCCAAAATAACATCAGAGACCATCATGCTCAATAGCAATATATCAACTCGGGTCTCCATACCCCCAATAATCACAACACATGACCGGTACACACGGTCCACAACAACAGTATCGCCCACCAGGGTAGACACATGAATAGGTAAGGAAAGAGACTCAAGGGGCATACCTAAATAGTGAGCAAAATATGAAGACACATATGAGTAGGTGGAACCGAGATCAAATAATACAGAGACATATTTGTGGCAGACTGAAACAACACCTGTAATGACAGCGTCTGAAACAATGGCATCTGTCCTACCTAGAATAGCATAAAAATGAGCATGGCCACCGCCTGATCGACCTCCACCTCTGGGGCGCTTGGCTGCCTGACCTGCACCCTTGGCTAGCTAGGCGGGTGATGAAGTAACTGGTGCAGAAGTCGATGATCCCTCTGCTGAGACTGACCACCACGAAGTTGAGTACACTACCTCCTCATATGCCCAAACTCTCTGCACTTATAACAACTACCCGGTGCGGGAAATGGGGACTGATGGGAACCCCTCACACCGGAGTGACTAGCAGATACACTCAGCGCAGAAAAACCCTGAGCTGATGGGCATGAAATGAACTCTGAGCTGGGAAGGCGCTGAGTGAAGATTGGCCCTGCTGAGACCCATGATGACCACGGCTTGAAGATGCCCCACGATACTCTGGACGGGCCGACGGAGCAGGCCTGAAAGAACGTCCTCTACCATACTGGAAATGGCCCTAGACGGAGCACTACTGAAATTGCCCGATCCTCAAGGCCTCTTGGCCTCCTTCTCCTCTCGCTCTCTACACCGAACCGTCTCAATCTCACGAGCGATATCAACCACCTCCTCGAACGTAGTACCCTATACTCTCTCTCTAGTCATCAAAATATGGAGATGGTAGTTGAGGCAAACCACAAACCTCCTGATCCTCTCACGATCTGTTGGAATTACCCAAACAGCATAACGGGCCTACTGTGAAAACCTCATCTCATACTAGGTCACGATCATAGCCCCCTGTGTCAACCACTCAAACTGTCTATGCAGCTCCTCTCTACAGGATTGCGGTACATACATCTCTAGAAAGAGAGCGGAGAGCTGCTGTCAAGAAAGGGGTGCTTCACCGACAGGCCTACGCCTCTCAAAATCCTCCCACCAAGTAAAAGTGGCCCCCGAAAACTGAAAGGTGGTAAATGCCACACCACTCGACTCAAGAATCCCTACTGTACGGAGCATACGCTGACACTTGTCAAGAAAACCCTGGGCATCCTCGCCCTTAGCACCACTGAATGTCAGAGGCTGGAGCCTACTAAACCTCTCAAGACGATGCTGCTCATCATCTGGCATAGCTAGAACCACAAAGTCCTGAACTGGCGCAATCGGCTGAGCTGGAGGTACTCCTAGCGTCTGAAATCCCTGCACTACCTGCTTAGGTGTGCGAGCAGCGGGGGTCCAATTTTCTCCCCCTGCCTGTGAAGTAGCTGCTGCTGTGGTGGCTAAAACTACCTGAGCCAGGCCAATGCAAACTGATAAGATCTGTGCCAAGGCCTCCTAAAGACCCGAAATCACGATGGGCACAGCTGGTGCCTGAACAGGTGCTGCTGGAGTATCCACAGCTGGAGCCTGATCCTGAGCTAGGCAACTGGTGGATCAACAGGTGCTGCCCCAGCTGCTCTGCCTCTTCCACGATCACGACCGCACCCACGGCCTCTGGTGGTCTTAGTTGGTGGTATTGGGGGTCGTCCGCCATGTCCGGTAGCGCGAGTCCTCACTATCTGTGAGAGAATAGAATGAAGAGAAGGTTAGTACCCGAATCAACAAGTTCGCATGACAAAATTTTAAGAAGATAAAGTTTTTCCTAAAGGTTCTGCAGCCTCTCGAGGATAAATACAGACGTTTCTGTACCGACCTGCAAAACTCTACTAAACCAGCTTATGGCTTGCGAGACATGTAACCTAGGCTCTGATACCAACTTGTCAGGACCCCAACCCCGATTGTGATGGTGCCCAACACACTACTAGGCAAGCCTCACCAATTAACAACCTTAACCCAATTCTCATGCAGATCATTATCGACTAACACATATAAATTACCAAGTTATAATACTAGAAGTCTGAAATAAGAGTTAAACATGTAGAATTTCAATTAATAATACTACTACATAGCCCAAAATATTCGGTGTCACAAGTCTGAGCCTCTAATACAGGTTTATCAACCTAATGCAGAGAAATCTATGGAATATGAAATAAAACAAATGATAGAAGTGAGAGATCAAGGCTGTGGATGCCATAGCGGCTACCTCGATGCTCCCGGATATGTGCTGCTCAATAGAAAATCCTCACTCAGCCTCAGATGCACCTGGATCTGCACGCAAGGTGCAAGGAGTAATGTGAGTACTCCGACCTAGTGAGTAATAAGCCCAAATAATGACTGAGAATAAGAAATCATGGAAAACACAAAGTAATCTATACTGTGCCACCTAAAAACAAATGGAATGACATCGATAAAACAATGAAATTGAAATGTAGAAATGCTACAACAAATAAGCAATTAAGTGACAGATATAGAAAGAAAAATCAACACATAGTATGGTACCCTCTAGTACCCGCTGCGGCGTGCAGCCCGATCCTTTTATTTATTGTCGACGACGCTCACTAGGGGTGTGTAGACTCCGGAAGGGGCCCTTTATCGCCCAAGCACAATAACAAGCCATCTTGTGGCATCAACTAGGTCCTCAGCCTCATATCAATATCAATATAATACTACTGCGGCGCGCAGCCCGATCCCTCTACTCAGTACAGAAATCACACAAGCCCCTTGGGCCATAATGAAATAGTAGTTCTCATCCCAAAACCTCATTAGAAATATCATTTAAGTTTCAAATCTGAGTAAAAGTGGCTGAGTTTGTAAAACAGTATCAAACAATAGAATTGAGTTCAAGCAATACGTCAAAATAGTTAGAAAACAGTGATAGCAATCCCCGAAGGTTTCAAATAGTTGGCACAAAGCCTAATTATGATCATTAGTCCAAATAATAATGATATCAAATAAGCTTCAATCAATTATGCGGTAAAAACATCACTCTTGTCACGACCCCAATTCGTCCTACGTGAACATGTCGTGATGACACCTAGTCACTACGACTAGGTAAGACTAACAATGCGGAAACAAACTAATTTGCGGAAGTAGATAACTTAAAATTATGTTGCTAAAAGAAAACTTTATATACGTGCCACTTGGCATAATACAACCCAAATCACAAAAATACAAAACAACTCCCAAAACCCGGAAACTCACAGGAAACACAGGCTAATAGAAATGTAATACACTGCTCTAACTACAGAATGTCTAAACAACTGAAATGAAAGGAAGGTCATCTACTAAAAGCTGGAATAGATAGGGACTCCTGGTCTGTGGACGCGGCAGATATACCTCGAAGTCTCTGCTATATCTCTCCGCCTTGGGGATAGTATGCCTGGGTGGAGGTACCTGGATCTGCACATGAAAAACATGTGCAGAAAGGGTATGAGTACACCACAGCGGTACTCAGTAAGTGCCAAGCCTAACCTAGATTGGGTAGTGACGAGAAAGGTCAGGGCCCTACTGAGATAAACATAGTAAATGATAAGATAAAGGGAACAGTATGGATAAAGTCTACAACGAGAATCGAAACATGATAAATAAGGAATGCAGTAATAGAAAGCAGAAACAAAACAATACAAGGTAAATATTACTGCCAACATGCATATGATAATCGGGGATCTCTTGGTATCCTAATTATTAATTCGGGGATCTCTTGGTATCCCGAGGATCTCTTGGTATTCTCAATAATAATTCAGAGATCTCTTGGTATCCCGAGGATCTCTTAGTATCCTCAATAATAATTCGGGGAGCTCTTGGTATCCCGCGGATCTCTTGGTATCCTCAATAATAATTTGGGAATCTCTTGGTACCCCAAGGATCTCTTGGCATCCTCAATAATGATTCGGGGATCTCTTAGTATCCCGAGGATCTCTTGGTATCCTCGATAATTATATACATATGTGACAAGGATCGCTTAGTATCCTGCACTCCCAATCCAAAACATAAAACGTGTAGGGGATCTCCCGGGATGCCGTCCTATAGTCCCAAATTTAAAACAAACAATAACAGCTCAAAAGATCAAATAAATACCAAAATCATAATGAATAATAGTAAATTCTAGCCTAACATGCTTCATTTATTACAAACAAGGCAGTTTAAGCAAATAGGCAAGTAAGTCAACCAAAAATGCTTTTCTAATCTAACACAGGTTATAACTGCAAGTAAAACAAGGCAAAGATGAACGAAACTGAGTCTCAATATCTTAAGTAAAAAAAACAAATTTTCCAACAATTAGCTCAAGTACGCACTCGTGACCTCACGTACAAGGAACTCAATTACCACATATCATATATTAAGGGGAAAGGTCCCCAACACAAGGTTAGACAAGCCACTTACCTCAAACCGGCTCCAAAATGAACTTGCAATCACACTTTTGCCCCGAGTATCCGACTCCAAATGGCCCAAATCTATTCATTTCAATTACATCTCGTAAATAACATCTCAAGCAAATGATTCTACTATTTAATTTAAATATAAGACACAAGTTTAGATGAAATGATCAAAACACCCCTTGGGCCAACGTGGTCAAAACCCGAGTTTTGAACTAAAATCTGGTTACCCATTGCCCCACGAATCCAAATATGTGATTAGTTTTGAAATCGGACCTTGAATTGAGGTCCACCCCCCAATTATAGCAAAACCCTAGGTCCTACCCAATATACCCAAATTTCCCTCTTAAATTCTTCGATTTGACATTGAAATCATGTAAAAAGGTGTTAAGGAGTGAAGAAAATGAGTTAGAAATCACTTACCAATCATTTTGAAGAAGAAGAATTGCTTGGAAAATCGCCTCTAATGTTTTGGTTTTTTTTTTGAAAAGTGAGAAATAACTGAAAATCCCGTGTATTTATACTCTCAGACGCCCCAGCGCGGACCGCGCAAAAAGGACTGCGGCCGCGCTGGGAAACTGGAAAACCTGCTACTCTCTGAAACCCCCAACGCGGACCATGCAAAAAGGACCGCGGCCGCACTGGTGGAACTGAAGACCGCTGGCTGTCTGAAGTTTGCCACGCGGACCGCGCAAGGACGACCGCACAGCACACACCGCAGATCGCGCTAAGGCGACTACGGGAGCGCTGGAGCCTACAACATTTCCTGAACCTGCAACATCTGGTATTTTTAAGTCTATGGCCTCCCGGAACCTACTAGAAACTCACCCGATCCCTCGGGGATCCAAACCAAATATGCACACAACCTCAAAAACATCATACGAACTCATCCGTGTGATCAATTCGCCAAAATAATATCATATACTTCGAATCAAGCCTCGAAGTTCATGATTCCTTCTCAAATTTTTCATAAGACATAAAATTCCCATTTCAGGTCCGAAACATGTCAAACAACGTCCGTTCTCAACCAAACTTTACAAAAAGTGCTTAAATCATATATAAGAATTGTACCAGGTGCCGGAACCAAAATACAGTCCTGATACCCTAGTCTTCTGATCAATAGTTGTTTCCATTTTCCTTAATTATTTCAAGAAAATAATTTCACATAAAAATTCATTTCTCGGACTTAGGACCTCGGAATTCGATTCCGGGCACACGCTCAAGTCCCATATTTTCTCACGGACCCTCCGGGACTATCAAATCATGGGTACGGGTCCGTTTACCAAAAACGTTGACTGAAGTCAAATTTATTCAATTTAGTATCAAAATTTAGCATTTTCTCAAAGAATTCATATTTAAGTTTTTCGGTTATGCACTTGAATTGAGCATGCAAATCGAGGCAACCTGAGAGGAGGTTTTTAAGGCCTCGGAAGTACATAATGAGTAATAAATAAGTGATGAACCCATTGGGTCATCACATCCTCTACCACTAAAACAATCATTCGTCCTCGAACGGACAAAGAAAGAAGTACTGGAGTCGGGAAAAAGGTGAGGATAACGGCTCCGCATACCAGACTCGTACTCCTAGGTCGATGCCTAAGGAGGCTGACCTCTCCATTAGACATGAACAGAAGGAAATCTCTTGGATCTGAACTGACGAACCTGCCGGTCTAGAATGGCTACCGGCTCCTCCTCATAGGACAAGTCCTTGTCCAACTGGATAGTGTTGAAGTCTAACACGTGGGCTGGATCGTCGTGACACCTCCGAAGCATGGATACATGAAAGACTAGATGCACGGCTGATAAGCTAGGCAAAAATGAGAGTCTATAAGCCACCTCTCCCACTCGATCAAGAATCTCAAACGGACCAATGTACCTAGGGCTAAGCTTGCCCTTCTTCCCAAATCTCATCACGCCCTTCATAGGCGATACTCAGAGCAATACTCGCTCACCAACCATAAATGCTACATCTCGAACCTTGCAGTCTGCATACTTTTTATGCCTAGAGTGAGTTGAACGAAGCCTATCCTGAATGATCTTGACCTTGTCCAAGGCCTCCTGAACCAAATCCGTACCTAACAACCGAGCCTCTCTCAGCTCAAACCATCCAACCAGCGATCGACGCCGTCAACCATATAGAGCCTCGTAAGGAGCCATCTCGATGCTCGACTGGTAGCTGTTGTTGTAAGAAAACTCCACCAATGGCAAGAAATGATCCCAACACCCTCCAAACTCAATCACACACGCACAGATCATATCCTCAAGAATCTAAATAGTGCGCTCGGACTGTCTGTCCGTCTAGGGGTGAAATGTTATGCTCAACTCCGCCCGTGTGCCTAACTCTTATTGCACGGCTCTCCAGAACCGCAATATAAACGGAGTACCACTGTCTGAAATAATAGAAACTGGAATACCATGCAGACGGACGATCTCCCGGATGTAAATATCCGCCAACCGCTCTGATGAATACATGGTACCCACAGGAATGAAATGAGCAGACTTGGTCAGCCGATCCACAATGACCCAAATGGAATCAAACTTCTTCAAGGTCTGTGGGAGTCCAGATACAAAATCCATGGTGATACGCTCCCATTTCCACTCCGGAATCTCTATCTGCTGAAGCAACCCACCTAGCCTCTGGTGCTCATACTTCACCTGTTGACAGTCGAGGCATCTAGCTACATAATCAACTATATCCTTCTTCATTCGCCTCCACCAGTAGTGCTGCCTCAAATCCTGATACATCTTCACGGCACCCGGATGGATGGAATACCGCGAACTATGGGCCTCTACTAGAATCAACTCTCGAAGCTCATCAATATTAGGCACACAAATTCGACCCTACATCCTCAATACCCCGTCATCTCCAATGGTCACATCTCTAGTATCGCCATGCTAAACTGTGTCCTTAAGGACAAGTAAATGAGGATTATCACACTACCGCTCCCTGATACGATCGAATAAAGAAGACCGAGAAGCAACGCAAGCTAGGACCCGACTGTGCTCCGAAAGATCCAATCTCACGAACTGACTAGCTAAGGCCTGAACATCCATCGCCATAGGCTTCTTTGAAGCTGGTAAATATGCTACACTCCCCTAACTCTCTGCCCGACAGCTCAAGGCATCGACTACTACATTGGCCTTGCCCGGGTGATACAGAATAGTAATATCATAATCTTTCAGCAACTCTAACCACCTCCTCTGGCGCAAGTTTAGATCCTTTTGCTTGAACAAGTGCTGCAAACTCCGATGGTCAGTATAAATCTCACAAGGCACATTGTACAAATAATGACGGCAGATTTTCAAGGCGTAAACAATAGCAGCTAACTCAAGGTCATGGACAGGGTAATTCTTTTCATGTATCTTCAACTGTCTGGACGCGTATGCAATCACCCTACCGTCCTGCATCAACATCGCTCCAAAGCTAACACGTGAAGCATCATAATATACTGTATAAGACCCCGAACCAGTAGGCAATATCAAAATTGTGGCCGTAGTCAAAGTTGTCTTGAGATTCTAAAAACTCGCCTCACACTCCTCTGTCCATTGAAATTGAGCACCCTTCTGGGTCAATCTAGTCATAGGGGCTGCAATCGATGAAAACCCCTCCACAAAAAGACGATAGTAACCCACCAGGCCAAGGAAACTGCGAATCTTTGTAGTTGAGGAGGGTCTAGGCCAACTCTGCACTACCTCTATCTTCTTCGGATCCACTAGAATGCCCTCACTTGATACCACGTGGCCTAAGAATGCCACAGAATCCAACCAGAACTTATATTTTGTGAACTTTGCATATAACTTCTTCTCTCTCAAGGTCTGAAGCACTGTTCTCAGGTGTTGCTCGTGATTTTCCCGACTCCGGGAGTATACAACAATATCATCTATGAAAACAACCATGAACGAATTGAGATATGGCCTGAACACGCTATGCATCAAATGCATAAAAATTGCTGGGGCATTGGTCACCGCAAATGACATAACAAGAAACTCGTAATGACCATACCGAGTCCTGAAAGCAGTCTTCGGGATATCTGGCTCCCAAATCTTTAACTAATGGTAACCTAAGCGCAAATCAACCTTAGAAAATACATGTGCGCCCTAAAGCTGGTCAAATAGATCATCAATACGGGGCAAAGGATAACGGTTCTTCACTGTAGCCTTATTCAACTGGCGATAATCAATACACATACGCATAGAACCGTCCTTTTTCTTCACAAACAAGACATGAGCACCCTCAGGTGAAACACTGGGTCGAATAAAACCCTTATCAAGCAATTCCTATAACTGATACTTCAAATCCTTCAATTCAGGAGGAGCCATACAGTATGGAGGAATAGAAATGGGCTGAGTGTCTAGCAATAAATCAAATGCCAAAATAAATGTCCCTATCGGACTGAATGCCGGAAAGATCAGTTGGAAACACATCGGGATAATCCCGTACAACTGGAACTGAATCAACAGAAGGGGTATCAATACTGACATCTCTCACATAACCTAAATACGCGACATACCCCTTCTCAACCATACGCTGAGCTTTAAGGAAAGAGATAATTCTATTAGGAGTGTGATCTAAAGTACCACTCCACTCAATACGCGGAATACCTAGCATAGCCAGCGTCACAGTCTTGCCATGACAATCAAGATTAGAAAAATGGGGCGACAACCAGTCCATGCCCAAAATAATGCCAAAATCCACCATATCGAGTAACAATAAGTCCGCTATGATCTCATGGCCACAAATAGTAACCAAACATGACCGATAAATGCAGTCCACAACAAGAGAATCTCCCACAGGAGTAGAAACATAAACGGGGGCACTCAAAGAATCCCGAGGCGCACCCAAATACGGAGTAAAGTAAGAAGACACATAAGAATAAGTATAGCCTGGATCGAATAGAACCGATGCCTCTATATGACAAACCAGTATAATACCTGTAATGATGGAGTCGGAGGCAATAGCCTCAGTACGAGCATGAATGTCATAATATCTGGCCCGGCCCCTCTCTCGAGGGCGACCTCGATCTCCCCGACCTTCACCCCTAGCTGGCTGGGCAGGTGGGGTAACAGCTGGAACTGTGATCATGGCCTGAGAACTATAAGGAGCACGATGTGACTGAGTAGTCTGTGGAGGTGCACTCCTCCTAAGTCTAGGGAAATCTCTCACCCCGTGGTGGGTGTCACCGTACTCAAAACAAGCTTTGGGAGGACGTGTTAGCTGTGACTAGTTGGGGCCAGGTCTGCTGGACAGACCTCTGAAAGTACCCCGCGCAGGAGGCACGCTAGAAACTGGAGGTGCATAATAAGGCTCCTGAGGTCTAGGAGGAGCTGGAGCATTGTTGGCCATTGGAAGAGCTGAATGAACAGGGCGACCCATATAACCCCTACCATGACGACCTGTTGTGCGGATAGCATAGTAGTAGCCCGACTCTCGAGACCTCTTGGCCTCTCTATCCTCTCGCTCTCTGGCGAGCATGCCCTCGATCCTTTTCGCAATGCTCACTACCTGCTGATAAGGAATATCCATCTCTAACTCTGGAGTCATGCTAGATCTAATGGGCGGAATAAGACCCTCAATGAACCGACGAACTCTCTCATGGATAGTAGAAACCAAGGCCGTTGCATGCCTGGCCAGTCTAGTATAACGGATAGCATACTCCGAAATGGTCATAGTGCCCTGGCGCAAATGCTAAAACTCTGTGCGCCATGCGTCCCTGAGACATTGAGGGACAAACTCTCTCATGAACATACCCGTGAACTGGGTCCAAGTTAGTGAAGCAGCCTCGACTGGACTGTCTAACTCATAAGTGCGCCACCAATCATACGCGACTCCCCAAAGCTGAAAAGCAGTGAAAGAAACCCTGTGGACTCCACTATGCCCATAGTGCAAAGAATACGATGACACTCCTATAGAAATCCCAAGGCATCGTGTGATGCTAATCCGCTGAACACTGGGGGATCATACTTCTTAAACCTCTCAAGTCTCTGATGCTCATCCTCTGAAGCAGCTGACCCATCCTCGGGCTGATCCGGTACTGCAGGCTGTACAAAATTAATCTCTAGGACCTACTCAACATGCACTCACTGCTCAGGAGTGAGGGCGGCGGGAGTTTGTGCTCCTCCCCCGGCCTGGGATGTGGCTGCAACAAGGGAAAACAACCCTGCCTGAGCCAACGTGGTGTACATGCTCATAAACTGTGCTAGAGTCTCCTGAAGGGCTGGAGTAGTAGTAACTGGAGGCATGGCTGATGTCTGAACTCCATCTGGATCTGCTGGCGTTACCTCAGTGGTAGCTTGCGCAGGTGCTCTGGCTGCACCACGTGCGCGTCTACGGCCTCTACCTCAGCCCCGGCCTCTGACGGCTGTAGTAGGGGGCACGGGTGTCTGATCATCCCGAGTAGCATGTGTCCTCACCATTTGTGAGAAAATACAAGTCAGAAGTCTAGAATTGATGTTCAAAAATATCGCACGACAAGGAATTCAAATGAAATGGAGATTTTTCCTAAACAGTTACATAGCCTCTCGTAAATAAGTACAGACATCTCCATACCGATCAACGAGCCTCTAATAAATCGGCCTGTGTTCTGTGACTCCTATGAACCTAGAGCTCTGATACCAACATGGCACGACCCCAGTTCTCCCTCCGTAAACATGTCGCGATGGCACCTAGTCACTACGACTAGGTAAGCCTAACAATGCGGAAACAAACTAACTTGCAGAAGTAGATAACTTAAAAATATGCTGCTAAGAGCAAACTGTATATAAGTTCCACTTGGCATAATACAACCCAAATCACAGAAATAAAAAACAACTCCCAAAATCCGGAAACTCACAGGAAACACAGGCTAATAGAAATGTGATACACTGCTCTAACTCCAGAATGTCTAAACAACTGAAAAGAAAGGAAGGCCACCTACTAAAAGCTAGAATAGATAGGGACTCCTGGTCTGCGGATGCGGCAGATATACCTCGAAGTCTCTGCTAGATATCTCCACCTCGGGGAAAGTATACCTGGGTGGAGGTACCTGGATCTGCACATGAAAAACATGCGCAGAAGGGGCATGAGTACACCACAGTAGTACTCAGTAAGTGCCAAGCCTAACCTCAGTTGGGTAGTGACGATGAAGGTCAGGGCCCTATAGAGATAAACATAATAAATGATAAGATAAAGCGAACAGTATAGATAAAGTCTACAACGAGAATCGAAATAGGATAAATAAGTAATGCAGTAATAGAAAGCAGAAACAAAATAATACAAGGTAAATACTGCTCATAACATGCATGATAATCGGGGATCTCTTGGTATCCCGAGGATCTCTTGGTATCCTAATTAATATTTCGGGGATCTCTTGGTATCCCGAGGATCTCTAGGTGTCCTCAATAATAATTCGTGGATCTCTTGGTATCCCAAGGATCTCTTGGTATCCTCAATAATAATTTGGGGATCTCTTGGTATCCCGAGGATCTCTTGGTATCCTCAATAATAATTCGGGGATCTCTTGGTATCCCGAAGATCTCTTGATATCCTCAATAATGATTTGGGGATCTCTTAGTATCCCGAGGATCTCGTGGTATCCTGCATAATTATATAAATATGTGCCAAGGATCTCTTAGTATCCCGCACTCCCAATCCAGAACATAAAACGTGCAGGGGATCTCCCGGGATGTCGTCCCGTAGTCCCAAATTTAAAACAAACAATAACAGCTCAAAATACCAAACTCATAACGAATAATAGTAAATTCTAGCCTAACATGCTTCATAGATTACACACAAGGTTGTTTAAGCAAATAGGCAAGAAAGTCAACTAAACATGCATTTCTAATCTGACACAGGTTATAACTGCAAATAAAACAAGGCAAACATGAAGAAAACTCAGTCACAATATCTTAAGTAAAAAAAATGGATTTTCCAACAATTAGCTCAAGTACGCGCTCGTCACCTCACGTACAAGGCACTCAATTACCACATATCATATCCTAAGGGGAAAGGTCCCCCACACAAGGTGAGACAAGCCACTTACTCAAACCGGCTACAAAATCAACTTGCAACCACACTTTTGCCACGAGTATCCGACTCTAAATGGACCAAATCTATTCATTTCAATTACATCTCGTAAATAATATCTCAAGCAACTGATTCTACAATTTAATTTAAAGATAAGATGCAAGTTTAGATGAAATGACCAAAAACACCATCGGGCCAACGTGGTCAAAAACTCGAGATTCGAACTAAAATCTGGTTACCCATTCCCCCACGAATCCAAATATATAATTAGTTTTGAAATCGGACCTCGAATTGAGGTCCAACCCCTAATTTTGGCAAAACCCTAGGCCCTACCCAACATAAACAAATTTCCCCATTAAAATATTCGATTTGACATTGAAATCATGTAAAAAGGTGTTAAGGAGTGAAGAAAATGAGTTAGAAATCACTTAGCAATCGTGTTGAAGAAGAAGAATTTCTTGGAAAATCGCCTCTTATGTTTTGGTTTTTTTTTTTTGAAAAGTGAGAAATAACTGAAAATCCCGTGTATTTATACTCTCTGACGCCCCAGCACGGACCGCGCAAAAAGGACCACGATCGCGCTGGGCAACTGGAAAACCTGCTACTCTCTGAAACCCCCAACGCGGACTGCGCAAAAAGGACAGCGGCCGCGCTAGTGGAGCTGAAGACTGTTGACTCTCTGAAGTTTGGCACGCGGACTGCGCAAGGACGACTGCTGCCGTGCAGCACACACCGTGGACCGCGTTAAGGCGACCAGGACCGCGCTAAGGTGACTGCGGGCGCGCTAGAGCCTGCAACTTTTCCTAAACCTGCAACATCTGGTATTTTTAAGTCTAAGGCCTCCCGGAACCTACTCGAAACTCACCCGAGCACTCGGGGCTCCAAACCAAACATGCACACAACCTCAAAAACATCATACGAACTCATCCGTGCGATCAATTCACCAAAATAATATCATATACATCGAATCAAGCCTCAAAGCTCATGATTCCTTCTCAAATTTTTCATAAGACATAAAATTCCCATTTCGGGTCTGAAACATGTCAAACGACATCCGTTCTCAACCAAACTTTACAGAAATTGATTACATCATATATAAGACTTGTACCGGGTGCCGGAACTAAAATACAGGCCCGATACCCTAGTCTTCTGATCAAATGTTGTTTCCATTTTCCTTAATTATTTCAAGAAAACAATTTCACATAAAAATTCATTTCTCGGGCTTAGGACCTCGGGATTCGATTCCGGGCACACGCTCAAGTCCCATATTCTCCCGCGGACCCTCCGAGACTATCAAACCACGGGTACGGGTCCGTTTACAAAAAACATTGACTGAAGTCAAATTTATTCAATTTAGTATCAAAATATAGCATTTTTCTCGCATAATCCATATTTAAGTTTTCTGGGTATGCACTCGAACTGCACACGTAAATCGAGGCAACCCGAAAGGAGGTTTTAAGGACTCGGAAGTACAGAATGAGTAATAAATAAGTGATGACCCCAATGGGTCGTCACAACTCGGGACCGACCAAGTCCCAGTCCCCAATAGTAAATGACCCCGTGCTCATCATCAAGCGCGTGTCTCACCTCAATATAGGACTACGATGTGCAAATTCGTGGTTTCAATCCCTCAGGAAATCATTTACATTCATTACTCACCTCAAGCCAACCAAAACTCTAGCTCGCTATGCCCTTGCCTCTCAAATCGGCCTCCTCGCACATCAAATCTGACCAAAACCACTACGAATACATTACAATATGCTAAGGGAACAAAACCCAATTGAAAACAATCACAAAATATCAAAAATCCCGAAATTAGCAAAACCCGAACCCCGGGCTCACTTCTCGAAACTCAGAAATTTTCACATTAACGGGTTTCTTATCTCGCCACGAGTCTATACATGTCAAGAACTCTAAATTCCGAGCTCAAATGGCCCTTCAAATCCCAATTTAAAATCTCAAAATCCCAAGCCCTAGTTCTTCCCTTTTTAGCTAAGTTCCCGTGAATTTCAAGGTTAATTTCACAATTAAATCACGTTTTTAGTTCATAAAACTCACCTCCAATCAATCCTCTTCGAATCTCTCTTCAATTTCTCCCAAATAGCTCTCAAAATGCTCAACAATGGTAGAAAAATGACTTAGGCTTGCAGATGAAACGTTTGAAAACCCTTCTACCCAGCTGCTAATTTCTTCTATGCGAGCGCGAGGGCCTTCTCGCATTCGCGATGCACAAAAATTGCCTTGACCAAAATAGCCCTTCACAAACGCGGTCCCCTACTCGCTCTAGAGACACCACTACGCAAACGCGAACCCCTTGGTCGCGAACGCGATGAATAAAACAAACGGGACCCCAGCTTCCTCCTACGCGAGCACGAAAAGCTCCTCACGAACGAGAAGCTCAGAAATCTCACCCTCCACGAACGCGGGACCCAAAAGCAAATGCGAAGCAAAAAACTCAGAGACCCCAACTTCCTTTTTCGCGAACGCGAAGGCCAAAACAGGCCTGCACCTGCTGCTGCATTTTCTGCAAATTCTCCAAGTCCAAAACTCCCCTCTAGCTTTCCGAAATCACCCCAAAGCCCTCGGGACCTCAACCAAAAGCACCAACACCTCCTAAAACATCATCCAAACTTGTTCCAATCACCAAAACACCTCAACCAACACCAAAACCATCAAATTACATTGAATTCAAGCCTAAGTTTTTCTAAAAAAAAACTTCCGAAACATGCATTCGATCAAAAACCCAACCGAATCACCTCCGATAACCTAAAATTTTACACACACATCCCAAATCACCTAACAAAGCTACTGAAACTCTCGAAATTCTATTCTGACCCTCGGATCAAAATCTCACCTACTAACTGGAATTCACCAAAATACTAACTTCGCCAATTCAAGCCTAATTCTACACCGGGCCTCTAAAACCACTTTCGATCCCACTTCTAAGTCACAAATCATCCCCCGAAGCTTAACGAACCATCAAAAATCATGTCCAAGCCCTCTAACACATAAGTCTGGTTGACTTTTCCAAACTAAGCCTTCCTTAAAGAGACTAAGTATTTCATTTCCTACCAAAACCTCTCCAAACCAACTCGATCACATAAGACACTGATAGTGAAGAATAAAGAAGCAAAAATGGGGAAAACGGAGCTGTAAATTATGAGATGACGGGTTGGATCATCACAGAATTTAGTCGCGATCATATTCAGGGATTAACAGATGATAGAGCAACAAAATGAAGAATCGAGTAGGCATATTGCGTACTGTCTAGTAAAATACATATAACCTTTTGCTCCGAACTCCATTTGGGATTCAAAATATATGGTTGGAAAGATAACTCAAAGGGATACAACTTTCATGTTTTACATTTTTCCAAATTCCAAATGTAACAGGGTGAAAAACACGGTCGAAACTGCAACCGCGGACATAGGGCGGGCTAAGGCAGTACACTTGAAATGTACCGCGACCGGACCGCGGACGCGGCGTCCAGACCTGAAAAAATTATTGTTTCACATAGGAGAAGGTATAATTATTTGGGATCGACCATACTTGGTATATATAAATGGAAAAATATTATTTTAAAAGGTAGGACACACTTTTGACATAATATAGACCTAAGGAGGCGGAGGAGACCAATTTTGGATACAGATTCGACCTAAGGAGGCAGAGACATAATACGAGCAAGGCGGGGAATTCTTCTAAGAGTTTTTCCTTCCTATTCCTATTTTTCATTGTTGGTTATAATTTTTAGTATTGTAGTTTTACGTACTATTATGAATAGCTAATATGTTATCTAGGGTTTTGATGAAACCTTTTGTAGGATAAATTTGTGTTATGTTTTTATATAATTGAGCCATTGAATTTCTCAACTTGTTCAACTATGTGTTTGTTATTATTGACTGAATGAGCATCCATTGATTATGCCTATTTATTATGTGATGCTCGAGAGAGAGTACATATTTAGGTAGTTGTTGAACAACGTCACTCTTAACATATGTGAGAAATCAATACAGTGGATTTAAACACAGGTTTAGAAATAACAAAACCTTGATATGGTCATAATGAGCGGTTAGATAAAGTCAACTAGCATAGTTCGAGAGAATATGTCTAGTAAATTGTTGTGGTTGCTCCAGAGAAAATTACAGCACCTAAAGTTATCACGATCAGTAGAAAATACATTAGCAAAATTTTAGGAAACATAGATAGAAGGATTCCGACAACTGGGGAAATCATAACTCTAGACCTCCTTAATTTAGTCTCCAACCCTTTGTCTCGTTAGTTGATAATTTTACCGCTTTGTTGTATCTGCTAGTTAATTAGTTAGAAATATAAATCTCAATCTTTATAATTTAGAAAATTATTCAATATTGTCTTCTTAGTGATACTAAGCAGATACAGCTAAGCCTTAGTTCTCTATGGGATTCGACTCAATACTTTAAGACCAAATTATAATTACTATGATCGCTTATCCTTTTTAAAACTAGAGTTGGGCGTGATCATTGATCATCGGAGTTGGTGGATATGGGAATGAATATATATTGGATCACATGCTTGATATCCATAGGAATGGGGTAGTGGATGGCATCAAAATTCCATCCCCCATTGCCAAGGATAATGTTTATCTTGATAGTCAGGTAGTGGTTCTGCCAAGTCCCCTGGAGGATTTTATTGAGGGGGTGCAAATTTGGGATCCAATTGTCGAATAGGAGGTTGACTCTATCCCCTTTGTGGACAATCCATCTAGAGGCCTTAAGACATACCTTCTAACCTTCCTGAATACACTGCCAAATCCTGATTTTTGATTTAGCTCTAGTTTGGTTCCCACTACAGTGTTTTCCAATAAGAACTATAGCTCACATGGTGTTAGTGTTATTGTAGAGCTTCCAAGATAGAATGTCATTCTAGCTTTGTCTTTTATGTGGCTTACTGAATGCCCAGACCCTTCTATCTTTTAGGCTTAGTAATGGTATCCCAATTAACCGTATGAAGCTTTCTTTTTTAGCAATTGTTCCCCAGATAAAATTCCTTTAGATTCTATCAATCTGGTTAGATATGTGGGATGATAGCTTAGTGTAACTCATGATATGGCTGGGAAAACTCTTAGGCTTGATTTGGACTAAAGTTGTACGCCCAACCATGTTCAGCATTTTGTTTTTTCACACTGCTAGTTTGGTGTTCATACTATCAATAATGAATTAGAAGTCTCTGTTGGTGGGCCTTTTATAGAAAATGGGAAGACTAGGTATTTACCAAAATCTTTACCTTTCCTAATTCCTAACATTGAGCTGCAAGTGTTTTCCCAATCCTCATGGCAGTTGTTAGAAAAGATAACCTTAGATTTTTAAAGTGGACCTTTTGTCCCGAAGCATTATTAAACTCTTCTAAGGTAGTCAGGATTGCTTCACTGATCTGTTTGGTAGCTCTAGCAAATAGAGTGAGGTTATCAGCACTAACAGGGGGAGATTTTTAGACCATTCCTACTGGTGATGATTGGAATCCATTCTTTCATAAGGATTACCTGATCAATATATCTTGATAGCCTTTCCAAGTAGATGATGAAAAGGTAGGGGGAGATTGGGTCTCCTTGCCTAATGCCTCTTGTTGGATTGAAAGGTTCAGTTTGGATTCCATTGACCAGGATTGATATGGAAGAGGTAGAGATGCAAGAGAGGATCAGGTTGATCAGCTTAAGAGGGAAGTTAAAGAAAAAGAGGGAGTCCCTAATGAAAGACCACTCAAGTTTGTCAAAGGCTTTTTCAAGGTCAATTTTGAGGATCATGTTTGCATTTTCCCCTTTCATCTTTTGGAAATGGGTGATGTATTCCTAAACAATTATGGCATTATTAGAAGCTCTTCTGTTAGAGAGATAGATGGCCTGGGATGGCCCAATAATAGTCTAAAGGATAGGTTTGATCCTGTTTACTATTATTTTTGTGACAAATAGTACATTGTGTTGCACGACCCTATAGGTCTAAAGCTCTTTATAAAATTAGCATTCTGGCATTTATGTATCAAGCACTGAGGGTCTTGTTAACTTCAGATGGCATGGTTTAGGTGGTAAAGACTTTGTGGTAGAATTGGTTGACATGAATGAATAGGATGGACCAGTATTTTTAGTAGAAGAAAGGATGCAGCTCGTCAGGACGAGGTGCCTTTAGTGGCTTAGAGGAATTTATGGCTACTTTGATTTCAGAGATTCTAAGTGGTTGGTCTAGGGACACTCCCATGTTGTCAATAAGTACTAGAGGAGAATTCTCACTGTGACCTCTCTTGTTAGTGGATGATGTGTGGGATGTGGTGAAGAGGTTCTTAAAAACATCTATGGTAGCCTCCTTTATGAGCTTATGTTATGTGATTTGATTAGCCACCTCATCGGTTAAACTAACGATCCTATTCCTCCTCCTTCTGTTAAGAGTGGTAGTATGGAAGAATTTGGTGTTAGCATCACCTTGACATAGCCAACTAACTCTGGATTTCAACTTCCAAAAGTCTTCCCATTTTGGAGGATAGCTGAGAATGCAACTTGGAGATTGGCTTCTAAGTTTTAAAGAAAGGTGCTGAATGGGTAAGCACTAGCTTTATGAATGCCATTCAGTCTAGCTAGGATGTGCTTCTTTTTATGGAATATGTTCCAAGCACTACCTTATTCCAAGTAGTCACATTTGCCTTAAAAGTGTTGGTATCTTGCAATAGGTTATTAGAATAGGTGAAATTGTTTTGCATAATGTTGGAAAAATCAGGGTGCCACACCATATTGTCTCTAGCCTAAATGGTCTACTGTGATCACTGTGCTTGTGACTAGTAATGATTAAAAGAAGAGGGCAGTGGTCAGAGTGGGTCTTGGGGCAGTGGGTAAATGAGGCTTCTAGGTATGACTTAATCCTGTCCTTAGTGCAAGGCACCTATCCAGCCTTTCAAGGATAACATCATGCATGTTCTTGTACCTCTTGTTTGACCATGTATACTTTGAGCCTTTGAGCCTAAGTCAACTAATTTACAGTGGTTCACACAAATCCAGAAGAGGTTGCTTCTATTTGTACTAATTCTTATTCCCCATGATTTTCTCTGGCTTTTATTACTTATTGAAGTGACCTCCTACAAGCCATATTCCTTTATAAATATAGGCCATGTCCTCAAGGGACTGCCATAAACTAATTATATCCTGTAAGTGTGTGATCGCAAAGAAAGTCCATTTAGGATGGTTTGGGCTTACCTTAATTATGACATTCACACCCTAGGGTGTGGTACATGCCTTTTCAAGCTTCACTAGGTCTTCCTTCCATATAACTACTATTCCTCATGATTGGACAACAATAGAGGATTGGAATTGAGATGGGGCTTTCCTCTTGAATCCTTTCCCCTTTCCCATTGGGTTAGTTTCACTCCTCTCAACACAGGGATTATTAAAACTGACGAGTTCCCTAAGCTTGGAGATGAGGGAAGCTTGGAGATTTATTTTGCATCTTACTAGCTTTCTGGGGCAGAGAGAAATAAGCATTTCTCCAAATAGCTCTTTGAAATCGATCACCATAGCATCCTGCATGAGGAGGAATGTTGTTTTTGGGACTCCTAGCTTTTCCAAGATTTTGTCCAGGCCTGTATTGTACTCTTTGAGATAGACTACGGTTTGGTTATTCTCCTTTATTAGCATGTCCATGGCTGCAGTCTGATTTGTAGGTGGGGGAGTTTGATGGCTCACTTGCGGGGGAGTGGGTTGGTTTACCTAAGGCCATATTATGAAGGCCGGTGATGGATGGGGTGTTCAGGTTCATTAATGGGAAAAAGGGCATTGTTTGGCAGAGTTGTCCCATGAAAGACTTAAGCTCCTCCATTGATAGGGGTTGTTGTGTGCCCATGCACTGGTCTTGGAAGAAAGTGGATAGCCATAGCTGATGGCTGAAATTGGACAAACCCTGGTGGAGTGGGTGGGTTGCTAACTGGGCCAAGTAGCGGTGGTCCTCGATGGTGATGGAGATCGGTATTGGCCCAACCATCATTTTCAAGTTTTGGGAGTGGCCTTTTAGGTCCATCTCCATCCATGACTCCGGCATCAAGTTTGGTGGTAGTGGGATGGTGGACATGATGAGAGGGTGGTTGTGGTAGATGATTTGGGTTGTTTGGAGTCGCCATTGGGAGATGAATTTTGGGGAAGATCTCCAGTTAAGCTAGGAAATGAAGGCATCTCATCAGTTGCCTGGGTATAGTCCATTTGGGGAATGTTGGAATCTTTGTTGTGTCGATTGAGATCGTTGCTCCATCTTGAGGGATTGACACTCAGTGTCACTTCAACTATATAAAGCGGAAAGAAGAACAGTAAAATACAGTCAAGTATAGGAGAGGTAACATGTCGCGGGGGTAACATCAATTAGAATAGAAAGACAACGGGAAATGAAAGAAACAACATATCTCAAATATCAACACAGAATCCGAAATCAATAAGTGCACGACATCACCCTTCGTGCTTTTACTCTCGTCTTTACCAAGCATTCAAGTAATGAAAATGTGTTCGGCATCAACCTTCATGATTTTACTCTCGTCCTCACCATATAATCAATATAATCGACACAAAATGGTACATCGTGCAGCACGGCATCGCCCTTCGTGCCTTATACTATTTCCTCACAAATCATACACGACATCACCCTTCGTGCTTTAACAGTCTCTTACCAAAACAATACATGATATCACCCTTAGTGCTTTAACTCTCTTCCTAACCCAAACAACAATCACAAACAATAAGGCAAGGAAATGAATGAAATTACAATAAGAATACCGGCAAGGGAATAATAATTTAACAACAAGTCCTGACAAGGGACAACCTCAAAACAACAACAATATCCCGACAAGGGAGTCAATATCCCGACCGCAGGCGCGCTGGAGCCTGCAACTTTTTCAACTTTACTTCACAATTCACTTTATAACTTGAGCCAATGCTTTAAAAGGTTTCAATTTACCTCTTACACTTTCACATTTCATTATACTACTTGATCCAATGCTCCTCAATATTCAAATGCCATAATTACTTTCACAAACCTTGCTCAACAATAATAATCATCACCAAAGCATGAACAATACAGTGAAGGCATAATAATCATAATATAAGACTCACAGGCATGCTTTACACCAACGTATAGATACTTGTCTCCATGCCTAAACGTCGTACTCAACAATTACCACATAGAAAATAGGACTCGACTCCTAATCCCTCAAGTAAAGGTTAGACCAAATACTTACCTCGATGCCACGAACACAATTCACGCATCAACTATCGCTTTACCCCTTGATTCCTCCACCAATTCGCTCGTATCTAGACACAAGTTACTTAATTATATCAATAAACGCTAAATGAATCAACTCCAATGCATGAAATTAAGTTTCCAAAGTTTTATCCAAAAAATCAAAAATCGCCCTCAGGCCCACATGGTCAAAACCTGAGGTTTGAACCAAAACCCGATTACCCATTCCCCCACGAGCCCAAATATATGATTTGTTTTAAAATCGGACCTCAAATCGAGGTCCAAATCTCCAATTCTTGAAAAACCTGGTTCTACCCAAAACACCCAATGTTCCCCATGAAAATTATTGATTTTGAGTAGCAATCATCTTAAAATATGTTAAGGATTAAACAAAACTAGTTAAAATTGACTTACAATCGATTTGGAAGAAGAGTTGTCTTTGAAAAATTGCCCAAGAGTGTTTTGGTTTTGAAAAGTGTGAAAAATGGGAGATTTTCGGCTAAGTTATAAAATTGCAGGTTACAGATATGGAAATTGCGGCCAGAGTTTACAATTGCGAACCTTGACTTCTGCTAGACTCGCATTTGCAAAAAATGGGCTCGCATTTGCGAGCTGGGAATTGCGATCAACATGTCGCATTTGCGACGATTGGCCACAAGCTGGGGGATCGCATTTGCGATTAATATCCTTACAATTGCGAGATAGGTTGGCCTGGGTTACTTTCTCAATTGCGACATAACCCTCACATTTGTGAGCCAGGCTTCGCAAATGCGAAGCCTTCAGGCCTGCACTAAAACAGTTGAAGCCTGCAATTCCTTAAGTCAAAAAATTCACCCTGTGCCCTATCTGAAACTCACCCTGAGCCCTCGAGGCTCCAAACCAAACATGCACACCGACCTAAAAACATCATAAGGACTCTCTTGTGCATTCAAATCACTAAAATAACATCAACCACTATGAATTTAACATCAAAATCATGAAATTTCTTAAGAACTTCAAAATTTCCAATTGTCTCAAATACGATCCGATTCACGTCGTTTCAAGTCTGTTTCTTACAAAATTTCACTGACTTATCCCAAATCACATATAAGACCTGTATCGGGCGTCCGAACCAAAATACGGGCCCGATACCATCAAGTTTTAATCAAATTTCATTTCCAAAACTCCTAAATAATTTCAAAAAACAATTTTCTTTAAGTATTCATTTCTCACGCTTGGGACCTCGAAATTCAATTCGGGGCATATGCCCAAGTCCCATATTTTCCTACAGACCCTCTAGGACCGTCAAATCATGATTCTGGGTCCGTTTACCCAAAATATTGACCGAAGTCAAATTAATTCTTTTTAAAGTCAAAAATCCATCGTATTCACTGATTTTCACATATTAGCTTTCCGACTACGTGCCCAGACTATGTACGCATATCGAGGTGAGACAGAAAGAGGTTTTTAAGGTCTCGAAATGTAGAATTTACTTTTAAAACTTTACATGGTATCTCTTACAAATTTTATAAATCCTTCAAGGTTCGGAGGAATTTCCGTTGGTGGTGGTGGAAAAGAAGCTTGTTCAACACCGCTTCTGGGCGAAGCTGCATCCTCCGCAAGTTCAGCTAGCATTTCTTCATAAGCTTCATCTACCTCTTGTTGTGATTTAGCAAGTCCAAAATTTTTTTGTTCCGAACGGATTCAATCTCTGAAAAGTACTGAATTTTCAAGCTCTCCCTCATAGACGCCCTATAATTACCGAGTTGAAGTCTTGCTTGACTGAAAGCACTCTCCGATACCACTGTAGAAGCTTTAATGGTTAAAATGTCTTGGGCCATCCTTGAAAGAATCGAAAGTGTTTTTCTTTGTCCTTCCACCATTCCAAAAGATTAAATGAGCCATCGGGATTCACTTCCTCAATTCCCAATGATAAATAAACTTCAAGCTCCTTTAGTTAACAATCACTTGTATAGTAAGTGCTCTTATTCCCGCAGTTCTTTTAGATGATTGAGAACAAGAAGAAGAAGGAGTTGGAACATTTGGTCTAGCATTATCTATTGCAATTTGATAAGCACTATAAATAGTATGAGCATTTATTTTAATTGAGGCTTGTGCGTCCGAAAGTGTAGACATCTCCTCATCTTCAAGTTTTAAACCATTATAAATAGATTGATACCAATATTGAGGACCTCTTAATTTCATAGTAGGATTTAACAAGGCAGCAACACCATAAATAGGAGAATAGGGAAAAAATATTTTTTAAATTTCTTTCTCATAGAATCAATAGCTTGTTCATAAATTTCCCCACACTTTGAAAAATAAGCAAACAAATTTGTAAGTTCTGCAAGATAAACTAAACAGTTAGAAATAGTAGGACAATATTGCCCAGAAAATTCATTTGTAGCAATATGAAATCTTCCCAAAAAATCTACCAGCATTTTAACATTAGCCCAATCCACATTTATAAGGTGTTCATCATCATCACTTACATGAGCATTAAACTTTGAGTTTATGGGTTTTCTATATTCATATGCAAAAACTAAGCTTTCATACATCCATCTAGCTGGACCAGGTTTAGGAACCTTTCTTTCTCTTAGGCCAAATTCATCGCATCTTTTAAAATATTCTCTAAGTCTACTTCTATGGTTTGAATAAAAACGCTAGTGAAGAGCCATTTTTAACCTTTTTAATTTCAGCATTTAAAATTTGCATACCATCACCCACAATTAAATGGTAAATATGACAAATACATCTAACATGAAAAATGTCAATAAATGCAGGGTTTAGCGCAGTGATAAGCAAGGCTACAACATTAGTGTTATTAGTAGCATTATCTATTGAAATTGACATTATTTTATCACTAATGCAAAAATATCTACAAATATCCGTAACCATGTTAGAAATAAACTGCCTTGTGTGATGTGAATTAATTATTCTATAAGCAATAATGCGCTTTTGCATTATCCGGACCTCATCAATCCAATGACTAGTAACAGTAAGATAATCACAGTCATTACCCCTTCCACCAATATTAGTAGTAATAGCAACACGATAATAATATGAGTAAATTAATAGCACAAATATTATTCATATTTATGTTTATATTTATATTTATAGATATTGCTCTTTACGGTTGTGTGAGGTCATTCTTTATAAGTAGGATTAAGAACTTTTCTAGATAATGCACAAAATGAGGGTTAGACGAAAAACCGTAAGGTAAGCACATAACAGTAACCATTTTTGTCAATTCTTCCCTATCTTTTCTTGGGTCATAATATAAAAGACCACTAGTAACAGTGTTAATTCCCGGTTGAAATTGATTTGACCCGATACCAGGGTCAAGCTTACTAGGTAGACTTGTCCCCCCCACCGCAGCTTTCATTTGAAGATATTTAACTTTATCCTAAGGGTGTATCATTATGTGCCTCCTCAAATCCCCCCCTCCCCC
>MU704169.1:111497-150676 GCA_026770625.1 Nicotiana glauca
AACTAATTCATGGAGACATCACATACCAAGTATTTGAACACCAAACAAGGCGATTTTACAAAGGTTAAGGTTAGCCATACATACCTCAATAAAGCTTTTCCTTACTTTTTTACAATTTCCGGAACTCTTAGCACTTCGATCTATTGAATAAGAATTACAAATTAAATCGAGAATTAGAGATGAGATTGAGAATATAGCATTGATTCAAGCATATTGACAAACCCTAGAGGTGCAATTTATATCATTTTGTACCCCTCTTTTATTCACCACCTCCCACTAATCTAAGGTTTAACATGCATGCAAGGATTCCATTGCTATACCCATGAATAATCTCACTAGTGATCCCCTTACATCTAAGAATAAAACAAATAAGAGTTGTGGTGATGAAGCCTTACCTCTCGGGATGAAGATTCAGGAGCCTTCACTTGATTTTCTTCAATGATTTAGCCCAATCTTATGAAATAATTTGATGGGAGACTTTCCCTCTCTAAGAAACATCTTCCTCTCTCTAGGAATGCTCAGAAAAGTGCTCAAAATGAGCTCTAACCCCGGATATATCGATATGGAAGTCGGGTAAAAAATTAGAAAATTGGAGCCCCGAGTCAAGTATGCGGTCGCATTTGCGATCGCATAATGAACATGCGGTCCGCATAATGGACCGCAGAATGCCTCCCGAAAACCATACGTTCTGACTTAGTCTGCGGTAAGAATGCGGTCCGCATTCATGTTCTGCGGTCGCAAAGTGCACCGCAGAACTGACCTTCGCAAATTCAAAGGAAAATATGCGACGACTATGCGGTCCGCATTTTGGTTATGTGACCGCATTTCGACCGCATAACTGACTTCAATTTTAAACAACAGTCTGCCTCACTCTGCGGCAGATATGCGTTCCGCATTTCAATTATGCGACCGCATTTTGGACCACATTTCTTGCATTTTTCTGGAAACTTATTATTGACTTTTTAATGCATTATTAAATCCAAAAAGGTCCGCGCCGCGGCAAGCTTGCTCGCCGCGAAGCATATTTACTAATTTCTAACACATGATCCTAGCTTGGCAAAATGGGGTCCGGGTTTTGAGTAGGGATTTCATGGGGCCTTACATCCTCCCCCACTTAAGATCATTCGTCCTGGAATGAGGATTTTTGAAGATCAGTTGGTTTGAAAAAAAAAACATGATATGCAGGCTCTCTAAATTTTCACTAACTCCCATATTTTTAAAAAAATTCCGCCAGAGTTTCCTTTGTATTATGGACATATCTACCTGTCAGAGAGCCTCCAAAACACATTTCCAAGAACCATTACACAACTCCTATCATCCCTACGATTGGTGTACAGTTCGTTTCCTCAACACTTGCACATATTCAATCACTTGACACATTCTTGCACATAGTTTGATTACTACAATGAATCCCATATACTTTAACCTCTTCGATTCACTATACTCGCGTAAATTAATCATTACCAACCTATACTATCATAAGCCAATTACTCATCACATTAGTTCTTACAAAACTTTTCATTTACAAGAAGGGTTTGCATATGACTCAAATAATCACAACACATAAAAAAAAAATTCCGGCACAACTTGAAGAATTCAATCCAGGTGTCACCGCCTCAACTCGCAGGGTATATTGGGGCAGGTAGTCCCCAGTGCATTGGGATCCATAGCTTGTTCCGGTACAATTGTTTTGGCCTCTTTTTTTGTTAAACATGTGTTGTGTCTTGGCGGACACGAAATTTTGACTATTGAAGGGCCTTGTATCAACCAACTTTCGAGGTCGTCCCCTAGTGTCAGCTATAGCCGGGCGGCTGGAGGAGGAACCTATTGTTTGGCATTTGCGAAGAGCCATGGTACCTGCAAATAGTTCAATGTCAGTTGTATTCAATCGGGTGACCAAACCGTGGCTACTCAGACTTTACCACGGAATTGGTCACAACACTTCCTCCAAAGAGGCATTTTAACAAACACATGGTGTCCAGTGGTTAACTTTAAGCCTCAACCACCCCTTCAACACAAGGAACACTACCAAAATAACCCAATAAACACACCACACATCCATAATTTGTATGTTTTCGATTTTCAGCCCAACCTAACTACTAACATATGTTTCTAGCTAAAATAATACTATCTTCTACTATACAAGGTAAAAAGAAATAAAAGAAACTAAAAAAATAAAATTAGAGAACTACAAACAAAATCAAAGGGAGAAACACATACCAGTAGAGGGAATGAGAGCAACAGTGTAAGGATTGAGGAAGAGAGGGAAGGTGGTGTTGTATATGGTTAGGTATGGAGGAGGGGAATGGAGGAATAGATGAAGAAGAAGAAGAGAAGGGGTTAGGCACTAAAATTTCCCAGCAACGGCACTAAAATTTGATAACACCAAACTACGCCCTATAAAAAGACACGCGGACGTTGCAAATATAATCTGAGGTATTCTTCCCAAAGTCAAACCACAGGGAATCAACCTATCAATTACTTTTGTTGGACTTACTAAATTCTATAGAATCAACTTCCCCAAATGTTGTGATTAACAAGTGATGGTATTTCTAACAACTAAAACTGAAAATAAATAACAGTTGAAAATTAACTATGCTTGATGTGTAAACAATTGGAATAAGGTCTAAGGTAATGGTTTCTCCCGTTGTTGATTTCCTTGGTTGTATATTTCTTATAGTTGTGACTTAGTTGCCTCTATCAATCATGAACTCTCCAGCTATCATAAATCTCTCCCAAGCAATTATGATAATTTACTAGATGCACTCTCTCAAGCTACGCTAGCTAGATTCACATTAAAGTTCACTTAGATTGAATCCGAGGTATTGTTATCTCTAATCTAACCTCTAAACCCTCGGTTTTGACTCTCGTCTATACTCCAGAAGTGATGTTGTTCAAACAACTACCTAAATATACACACTCTCTCTCTCTCTCTCTCAAGAAGATACATAATAAATAGGAACGGCTAATTGAGGATCCTTTCAACTAACCACAATCAAAACGTAGTTGAACAAATAGAGATTAACAACCAATTCAAAACTATATTAATATAACAACCAAGTCATCCCTAACGGGTTTCACCAAAACCTTATATTAAAAGATTTATCTACAAATAATAATGATGAAAACTACAAAAGAATTCATAGTCAATTATAGAAGAACAAAGTAGGGAGATAAAAAATGTTTTCCAAGTTGCCTCCTTGCCTCTCTTGCTTCTTCTCAAAAACTCCAACTCCCCTTTTTATTGGTGTGATGAGCCGACCCGTCGTCTCATGGGTTACCCTCTGTTTCCCCCATTTTTTGCTTATTTCTAATTCATTATCAGTGTCTTGTGTGATTGAGTTGGCTTGGATCGATTTTAGAAGAAAATGAGACACTTAGTCTCTTTAAGGAAGGCTTAGTTCGAAAAAGTCAACCGGATGTTGACTTATGTGTTAGAGGGATCGAATATGAATTTAGAGGATTTGGTTAGCTTCGGGGATGTTTTGTGACTTAGGAGTGTGATCAGAAGTGATTTTAGAGGTCCGGTGTAGAATTAGGCTCGAATTGGCGAAGTTAGTATTTTGGCGATTTCCGGTTGATAGATGAGATTTTGATCTGAGGGTCGGAATGGAATTCTGAGAGTTGTTGTAGCTTCGTTAAGTGATTTGGGATGTGAGTGTAAACTTTCAGGTCATTCGGAGGTGATTTGGTTGGGTGTTTGATAGAATGCGTGTTTCGGAAGTTTTAGAAGAACTTAGGCTGGAATTCGATGTAATTTGACGGTTTTGGTGTTGTTTGAGGTGTTTTAATTATTGGAAAAAGTTTGAATGATGTTATAGGAGGTGTTGGTGGTTTTTTTTGAGGTCTCGGGGGCCTCGAGGTGATTTCGGATGATTAACGAGAAGTTTTGGGCTTGTGCTATTCAAATTTGCTACTGCTTCTGGTATTTCCGCTTCTGCGGAATTGGGACAGCAGAAGCGGTATCGCAGGAGCGGAGGAGGAAGTCGTAGAAGAGAGAAGTAGCACAGGTGCGGATTTGGGGGCCGTATCTGCGGAGTTGCAGAAGTGGAGCTTTGGGCCGCAGAAGCGGGATTTTTACCGCAGAAGCGGTTTCGACTAGGCAGAAGATATTAAAGTTCATCTACGCGAATTTTTGAAGGGTTTCTCATTCTAACTTCGAACTTGGAGAATTGTGGGCGATTTACAAGAGGGTTTTCAAGGAGCTTCGATAAGGTAAGTATTTTTGGACTTAAAATATAATTTTATGGTGCAAATACATGGATTAGGACTGAAAACTTAAGAAATTAATGGACAAAAATGGTGGCTTAAGGCTTGAAACTTAAGAAAGCAAAAATTGGGATTTGTGGGGTCATTTGGACTCCGATTTTGGTGTTCTTTATATGTATAGACTCATGAGGAGATAAGGAATCTATTGATGTGAAAATTTCTGAGTTTCGAGAAGTTGGCCCGGGGCTCGGGTTTTTCCAATTTCGGGATTTTTGATATTTTTCAATTATTTTCGCTTGGGCCTTGTTCCCATAGCATATTGTGACGTATTCATTATGGTTTTGGATAGATTCAACATGCGTGGAGGTCTATTCAAGGGCAAAGGCATCGTGAGTTAGAGATATCGCCGGTTCAAGGTTAGTAATAATTGTAAATGATATTCTGACGGTTTGAAACCCCGTATTTGCATATTGTAGTGCTATATTAAGGTTACTTGCATGCCCGGATAGCGAGCGTGCGGTAGAGAACTATCTCACCTCCTTTTTCATTACACCCCCGAAAGGGTATAATTAAGGGAGTTTTTTCAATTAAAGGACAATCGAAATGGGATTACTTATATTAAAAATCAGAGTCGCCACTTGGAATAATTTATGATGTCCCAAGTCACCGGTTTAAATCTCAAATCGAGGAAAAGGTTTGACTCTGTTTAAGTCTGCAAACACAGAAATCCGGGTAAGGAATGTTATTAACCTGGGAGAAGGTGTTAGTTATTCCCGAGTTCCGTGGTTCTAGCACCGTCTCTTTGATAATACTTTGCTTACTAAAATTGTTTAATTATTGATTTTAGAACCTGTGTGCATTTACTTCTTACCGCTTTTAAATAAGAAAAATTATCTTGAAACGGGTTACGCGTACGTATACCCATGTGTTCGGAGGGTCAAAAATCATGTCACGCGCATGTGTCCACAATTAATAACGCTTTATTATTATTAAGAAAATTTTGGATGAAGTTGCGCGAACGCACACTCTGGTTTTGTTTTTAGAATCGTAATTGTGTTACGCGGACGTATCCACAATCACAATTATGTTTTAAATGGCCCTAAAGGCTTTTCTACGAGTATTAATTATTTTTAATATCTAGGCTATGAAAATAATATGAAGGCCATAAACTATTTGTATTATCTAATATGGCTCACCTTCATTAATTAACGGGCACAATTAATCAAGAGACTAAAAGGAAATTCGAATTTATCTAAAAACAAACACCACAATTCAATTGAAAACTGGCCAGTGGCACTTGTAGAACTGTCTAAACTTGCCTTGAATAAAGCTGGGACAAATAGCAACCCCCAATTACCATATTGAATATAAAAGGGGTGCTTGTGATAGTGCAAGCAAATGATTTGGTCCGCAACAAAAACTCCCAGACTTAGGCTCAAGTGGGCCTAAATTGGTGACACCACCAACGCCTCTTGAGGGTTTGCTGATTTCGATTGTTACTTAGCATGGCCAACGTTGGCCCAGCTCTTGTAATCTAAGTAGTTCACACTCAAGCCCAATGATGCGAATACAACTGACGTTAACACAAAAACAGGAAATCCAATTAACAAGTTTGAATAATGACTTAAAAAATTTGATGCAAATTCACTAAATTATGATTATAATTTTAATTTCAGCATGCGTTTGAATCAAGTCTGCCATGTGAAATGTCTAGCAGCAACAGTATAAGCTTGGGGCTCAGCAGCCAAGACCAAATCACTCAGTGTACTATCCTCTCTCTCGAATGGCCCAGAATCTAAGGCTCCATGGGCTTAAGACTTACAAAACCAAAGACTGGAATCAAGACTCAATATCGAGTCTTACACAACACAGAAGCCTCAACAAATTCTCACCAAACACTTCTATCTTCAACTATATTGATAACAAATCAAGTAGAGATCCATGCTTGCATTTGATTTCTAAACTAATCCCACAAACAAACATTGGAAATTTAAACCCATTTAGGCCACTTAAAAGGCAGTTTAACAAGTGAAATACTACAAAGCTTTCCAAAACTGTAAAGTAGAATCCTGGACAAATTTCAACATGACAATTGTTGATTTCAAACCATGAGGGCACCAAATTGACATATTCAATCCACCTCTCACTACAGCATATCTAGCAGTCCACTTTTTCAATAGAGTTCAATTATTATTACAAGCCAATATTTTGAACCTAAACACCTATTTTGACTTAACAACACAGCCTTAAGATGCTAACACGACTAAGAAAAATAACACATGCAGGAAAATTAAATTACTTCAAAACTGAGGGATTTAATAACATAAAAAGGCAAAATCTAGCAATAAGTACAGCTAAAAACAGTGTTTCTATTCAAGTCCCAACTCAGATTCACAAATCTTTATACAAATTCAATTAGGCTTCAATTCCATCATAGTTTCGAGAGTATACCTAGAAATTGAAAGCGAAAAGAGGTGAAGAACCAGTAGATAACAGCAGAACAAAGCACCAGCAATGCTCAATAAACTAATTTTCAAACCCCAGCAAATGATGTGCAACAATCAGAACTTAGTTTCGATTGGAAAATGACTCAAACTTCAAACCAAACTTCTACAACCCACACTCAATCCATTCTAATTCCAAATGAGAGATCATTGTTTTTCATAAATTAAAGAAAGAATCAGAAATCCCTGAAGCAATTTTAATGAACAGTAATATAGCCGCCTGTCTGTTTTCTATATTTTTCAGCTCTCAGAAAAATCTGCCTTGAAAGGCAAGTTTAAGATGCCTTTATAGGCAAGCAAATTAGGGCACCTTTTAGATTTTAGTTTTTGCCTTTTAGTCCCTCATTTTGTGACTTGACTACCAAGTTTGCCTAAAATTTACAGGAAAACCCCTACTAGAAGTTCCTGAAAATAGCTAGCAAAGATTCCCTATGTCTTATTTCCTAAACTACCCTCCAATACCCGTATTTTTACCCTGAAGACCAACCTAGGTCAAACAGGTATGGGTTATGGTCCCAAATGGCCCAATGTCCCAATAGACATGGCCTCAAATTCAAACCAAACAGGATTCCCTTAGAATGGGGTCTGGATTGACCTCGGAGCCCAAATAGCAAAGTGCGAAGCCAACCAATTCAAAGCATGTGAGAGTGAGACGCTTCAAACACATTCAGAAAGCTCAACTCACGCAAAATGATCGATTACCAACTAATTATTGAATTAGAATAAACCTAACTAAATTGTGAGACTAAAATGCTGGTTAATGAACAATCAACCTAAATTATCACACAAGCTAAACAAAGACAGAGAACACAGAATTTGTCAAACAAAACAAAGCTAGAGGGAATCTGGAAAGAGTAGATTGAAAAATAACCGGCAGAGTCAAAGCTTTAAGGGTTAGAAATTTGGTCGACTTCCATTGATTTACCAGGAGAAAAGAAGAAGAAAAGAAGAAACATAAAAGAACGAACCAGAGGGAAGGAAGTAACTCGCCGACAAAAGGACTTGAAACTGCGGTGGCTTGAACCCTCGATTTTGTCCTCAAATAACATTATCTGTTTGTTCTTAGCAATGAAAATCGAACAATCATTATCAAAGGGCTAAAATCAGTCCGGAACTCAGAAGAGATGAGACAGAAGGCTTGTATGCACAGGTCCAATGGTTGGACTCATGGGACTAGAACTTTGATTCAAAATTTGAGCAGCTTGAGGGGGATTCGAAGAAAGGTGATTAGGGATTCAGAATGAGGGAGTGGAGAAGAGTATCTGATGTTAGTTTGGGGCTGTTTGGTGGTGGTGCCGCTGGACACGGCGGAGCATTCAAGGGCGGCGTCCTAGGGTTTGGAGATTTGACGACTTCTGGTGAGATTTGAGGGGAATAGGTGGTGGTATGGGTATGAGAGGGAGGAGATGAAGCTCTGGTGAAGTTTTGGTGGCCATTGGATGCCAGCCGTCGTCGTGGGGCGATTTTCGGCGGGCGGCGGAGACGGTGAAGGGGATTCTAAGGGTGTGAGGTGAGAGAGAGACGGGGTTGGGGGATTCTGAAGGGGGTAGGGTATTGTTAGGACAATTATATACTAAGGGTGGTTTAGCTCTCGTCCGTCTGATGGGATGCAATCAACGACTCAGATCTACGTTGCCTGATACGACGCCGTTTTGGGTCTGGAAGTGTTGGACCGAGTTGGAGAACGGGTTTCGGCTTGGATGGGGCGGGTTCTATTTGGTTTGGGAGAGGGATCCGTTTGGGATGAGTGTTTTTAAAATAAAAATTGGCCCAAAATAACTTTCAACACCCTCTTCCTTTCATTTTTCCATAAATTCTTTTTTGTTGTTTTCTTTTTTTTTTTCAAAAATTAAAATAAAATAAATCAATAAATCTAAATTAATTCCTAAACCCTAATTGCCCTAAATATCCTGATTAAGCCTAAATGATAATTATCAAAATTAATAAAACAAATTAAAAGAAAACTACTCAAAAATAAAATTTAAAATTGAAAGTGCAAATTACACTATTTTTATGAATTTCCTTAATTAATTCTTAAAATGCAAAATTAACCCTTAAATGCATATGCATTATATTTTTTGTATTTTTTCATTTAATTAAAATGGACAGACAAAAATGCAAACAATTTTCATGAAATGCCAAGAAAAATCCATAAAATTGCAAATACTGAAAGAAATTATTTTGTTTTGAATTTCTGGGAGTAATACATATAGGGCAAAAACCACGTGCTCACAAGCACCGTTGGGGATTGTGACTTGGTCCGTCCCGATTAAATGAAATTATTGCGTATTTGACTGAAATTTACTTGTGATCATCATAATTTTGGCTGATTGCCATATTTGGGCTTCGTGCCACTATTTGATCCCTTCAGGGATTGTTGTTGATATTTTCTCACTATTTTGATTTTATACTTGAACTCAGTCATGTATTTTCCACTATTTTTTAAGACTCAACCAAGTTTATTTTACTTTAACACTTGAAATGATATTTCTAACAATATTTGGGCTGAGCATCATGTTTTACTATTTCCCTAATGGCTTATGTAATTTTGACTGAGTAACTGTATTGTGAGGATACTTTTGGATCGGGCTGCATGCCGCAGCAGTGAGATACTGGTTTGATAAGAGGCCGGGGGCCTAGATTTGATGCCACGAGATAGTTTGATATTGCGCTTGGGCCGTAAGGGGCTCCTCCCGGAGTCTGCACACCCCCAGTGAGCACCATCGACGATAAATGGAACGGGCTGCACACCGAAGTGGTACCGATACTGTTTGATGTGTTTGCCTTATTTCATTTGTCTGCCATTATATGTTGTTTGTGATTCTTCTTGCAATATTTACTTGTTGTTCTGGTATTATCTGATAATTGAGTGTTGTGCCCGAGGGGCAGAATTCTGTGCTTATCTGCACTATTTATTTTGCATTCATTTTCGTAACTGCTAAAAAAGTCATTTTCAAAAGAGGTTTAAACTGAGCTAAGATGTTTCTCTAAAGATTTCACAGCTTCACTATTTTTTAAAAAGGGTTTACACTGCTTCTATACAGCATAATGATTTATCATACGTGATTTCTTACCGCTCAGTTATTAGTTACCTTTATTACTCACTGAGTTGGAGTACTCACTTTATTCCCTGCACCCCGTGTGTATATATATTCACCCGGTAGCGGGTTTGGCGGATCAGAGTCAGAGATATAGGAGTTTCACGAGGTGACTGCCAGTGTTCGCAGCATCATTTTTTTCTCCCTTTGTTCATTATTCTTGATTCGTGTACTTTTAGACCTTGTGGTTGTACTTACACTCTAATTGATGCTCTGACTTGTGACACCCCAGTTTGGGTTGTGTCGGATTGTACTTCCGCTAATTATTATCATTAAATCATATTTAAACTGCTTATAAACTATTTTAACTATTTTAAAAGGATGACTGGTTGAGTTGGTTGGCCTTATCCCCACGAGAGGTGCCATCACGACCGGGTCCGGGTTTGGATCGTAATAATTGGACATGTTAAACCTTTTATAGTTTGTGTGGTTTTGCTTGGACATCCGAATTTACCCTTTTTAAAACACCTTCCCCGCATCTACACTAGCACGGGCGCGGTAAGGCCGCGCTACTGCCCGGCTAGTAGAGTTTCATTTCTGTTTCGTAATGCTGGACTAGCGCGGGCGCGCTAATGCCCGCGCTAGTGGGGTTTTCTACTGTCAAACGAGCTTGTTCCTTTTTTCGTCCATTAACTCCAATTTTTGCCCGGATCACCATTATAAGTCCTCATTTGATTATTGCAATCCTGTGAAACACAAAAGTCAACATTAGAGCCAATTTTTGCATTATTTACACACTTACAACAGTAAAGCATCCTTAAGTTAGAGCCCGAACGTAGGCCAAACTATACAATTTAGCCTATTATCACTCACCTTTATCCATCTCCAAGAAGAAGAAAAACGAATTATGATTGTCACACCTAATTTTTTACCATACGTCAAGGGGATATAAGGGAGTTTTTCCAATTAAAGTGACATTATTCGAAATGGGATTATTTTATTTATTTTCTTCAGAGTCGCCACTTGAAATAGTTTATTTTGTATCCCAAGTCACCGGTTTAATTTTAAATCCCAAATCGAGGAAGTTTTCGACTTTATTTAAAAGTCTGCGAACCATAAATTCTAAGTAAGCAATTTTGCTAACCCGGGAGAAGGTGTTAGGCATTCCCGGATTTCGTGGCTCTAGCACGATCGCTTAGTGATTTATACTTGGCTTAAATTGTTTAACTACTCATTTTTAGGATCTATATACATTTATCTTTCAACCGCTTTTAATCACTTGATATGTTCGCAATTAAAGAATTAACTTAAGATGAGTTACACGTACGTATACTCATTTCGTTTGGCGCGTCAAAAATTATATCACGCGTACATGTCCACAATTAATCACGCTTTATTTATTTTATTCAGAAAGTTTGGTTAAAGTTGTGCGAACGCATCCCTCGAGTTAACTTTTTTTAGAATTAAATTTGCAATTATGTCACGCGAACGTATACATAATCACAATAATAGTCTAAGTCGGGCCTAGAGAAAACTACAAGTATTTATTTTTTAAATCGTAATCGTGTCACGCGAAAGTGTACACAATTAATAATATTTTATTATTATTGAGATTTTTTGGCCCAAAGTTGCGCGAACGCATACTTTGGTCTTAATTTTTGAAAATCGTAATTATGTCACGCAAATATCGAAAATCCTAAAGATTGCCTACCCTGATGTGGCTGGCCTGAACATGCCTCTAGCATACAATTAATGAAAGCGAAATAATAGTGCATCATCTTTTATTTTAATACCTAACTCCATTGCCTAATTTTAATTAATAGGTCAATTTAACGCAAGAGACACCAAAATGTCAAACATCACGCATTAAATCTATATGTTAATGAAGCATCAATCCAGGGAAACAAAAATCATCTCTTAATCGTGAAAATCTACCCAAGAAGCTTAAATCAAACCATTTACAAACAGAAAATAGCAAGAAAAAATTAATACGAACAAAATGCTAGTAAACCAATTACAATAGAATATCCTTCCAAAGGGCGATGATAATAGCTTACACAACCTCGCAGGGAGAAACACCCCGAACTACGTTCGTATTACAATTACAATCCTTCAACTCTCAATTTATAACAAGCGGTTTGCGTCGCGTAAGATTAAGTATGAAGAAAACAAGGGCCCAAGCCTCAAGGAATCAAATCGCACAACGAGGAATCAAGAAGGGAAGTACTCCTAACAGTCCTGCAGCCTCCCGAGGATAAGTACATAAGTCTCCATACCGATCCGCGAGACTCTACTAGACTTGCTCATGACTCGTGAGACCCTAGGAACCTAGTGCTCTGATACCATGTTGTCACGACCCAAAATTCACTAAGGGTCGTGGTGGAGCCGGACACCACCGTTAGGCAAACCAACCGAAATACTCGATTAAATTCCCATTTTTGTATTGTCAAAATCATTTTTCTTTACACATTAAATCAAACAATAAAATTTACGGAAACAACCGCGAAATCTTTAACAAACATAACCTTTATTAATCTAAAAATCCTCCCAGAACCCGGTGTCACAAGTGCATGAGCATCTACTGACAAGGAAATAAAATACAGCATCCATCCGAAATACAATGGACCAGAAGTAAATACAGTATACTGGAAGGGACTGTACTAGCTGCGGCCGTCTCGAATAATGCAGCTCATCTAGTCTCAGAATCATCTGTGCCGATACGCCCAGTAGGCCGCTAGAGTTACATATACCTGTGCAACAAAAATGCACAGAAGTGTAGTATTGGTATATAATCAACGTGTACTCAATGAGTATCCTGTCTAATCCTGAAGAAGTAGAGACGAGATGGTCGACTTCGACACTTACTAGTGGTCCAATAATGAGGCGAATAATACATTAAATCGTGGATTTCTATAAACATGATTTTATTCCAATAGAAGGAAACAAGAAAACAATTATTTCTTTTATAGGAAATTTCCAAAATTCCTCTTTCTTTATTTCCAAATATTCTCAAGACATGAAGAGGCATCGAACAAATTTAATAAATTCAAGGAAGTAATACAAGCATGCACAAATCATGCTGAGGTTGACGGCCCGCTCCAATAAAAATGTAAAATGTGCAATGCCGAGGGTCGAACGATGCTAACCATCGATGCATCTATTTAATCTGCCGAGGCGTTCGACCCGCTCCAAAATTTAAACACACAAAGACAGTCAATCAAGAGTCCACACGGAGCAATTATCCAAAGAAAGTCAATCCTCTTTTAACCATTTAAGAAATATGAAGTTTAATCCTTTTTGAAATTTATTTACAAATTCAATGTGATTTAAGCAATTCAAGCTGTCAATAAGTTTACGATTAATCCAAGTATAGCATGCTTTTGGGTCCTAAACTACCCGAACAATAGCATAATAGTAGCTTCGCACGGACTCTCGTCACCTCATGCGTACGTAGCCTACACAAATAGGAGCACATAACCAATTAACTCACCTATGGGGACAATTCCCTCTTACAAGGTTAGAAAGGAGACTCACCTCGCTCCAAAGGTCCATAATCGGCAGTACACGCCCTTCCAAAGACTCGAATCGATGCAGAACGCTCCAAAACTAGCCAATAATTATGAAAATCCATTAGTATATGATAAGGTACCCATTAAAATCCAATTTATAACAATTTCTAACCTCGATCAAAAAAGTTGACAAAAATGCCCTCGGGCCCACGTGCCGGGATTGGGAAATTTTTCGAAAATAAAGTTCACCCATAAATTCACAAACGAAAATATATGATTTTCTCTAAATTCCATACCCAACATCGTGGTCAAAATCCAAGATTATCAAATTTCTAGGTCTTCACTCAAACCCCAAGTTTTTCCACAAATTCCTTGTCTAAATCCATATATAAACTTTGTATTTAACTCAAAGCTAGCATAAATTACTTACTTCATAATGGCACCTCAAAGTTGCTCTCTATCGGCTCCAATGGAAGAAAATGGGATTGAAATGAACCCAACCCCGGATCTTAAAAGACCTCACTGCCTCAGCTATTTCTACGCATGCCATCCCTTGACCACTTATGTGGTTCCGCAGGTGCAGTAAAAATGTTACTTCTGCGGTCCTCCCTAGGCCACCCCTTTTCGCTTCTGCGACATACCTTCCGCATAAGCGGTCCCGCTTCTGTGGAACCTTGACCGCATCTGCAGTCCTCGAGACCCTGACCAAAATCCGCTTCTGCGGTGGATTGATCGCATCTGTAGTCCCGCTTCTGCAGTCCTGGGACAGAACCAGCATACCTTCAGCTATTCTTCAACTTCCAAATTTGATTCGTTAACCATCCGAAATCCACCCGAGGCCCCCGGGACCCCAACCAATCATACCAACCAGTCTCAAAACACATTACGGACTTGCTCGAGGCCTCAAATCACATCAAACAATGCTAAAATTATGAATCAACCTCCAATCCAAGCATTATGAACTTTAGAATTTCAACCTTCTATTTTCTATGTTTAAACCTATCAAATCACGTCCGATTGACCTCAAATTTTGCACACAAGTCATATTCGACATTACAGACCTACTCCAGCTTTCGGAATCAGATTCCGACCCCGATATCAAAAAGTCCACTTCCGGTCAAACTTCTCAATAACCTCCAAATTCCTATCTTTTAGCCAAATGGCTTCCAAATGACCTACGGGCCCCCGAATTCACTTCCGATCATGCTCCCAACTCCAGAATCACCTTACGGAGGTATTCACATACTCGAAATCCCAAACGGAGATTGAGAACACTGAAATGCACTTCAACCCAAACTTATGAAATTTCTTTCAAAATGCTAACTTCCACAATAGATGCCAAAATGCTCCCCGGTTACCCTAAACCCAATCCGGGCATACGCAAGTCTGAAATCATCATACAAACCTGCTAGAACTTCCAGATCTCGATTCTAAGGTCGTTTACTCAAAATTCCAATCCTAGTTAATTCTTTCAACTTTAAGCTTCCGAAATGAGAATTCTCTTTCCAAATCGACTCTGAACTTCCCGAAACTTAATTCTGACCACCTGTACAAGTCATAATACCTGAAATGAAGCTGCTCATGGCCTCAAACCGCTGAACAGTGCGCTAGAGATCAAAACAATCGGTCGGGTCGTTACATTCTCTCCCACTTAAACATACGTTCGTCCTCGAACGTGCTGAGAACTAAACTAGAGTAGTCTGAAATCACTGTTCAACTTCTCATGCACCTTCCTGTTCTGCCACAACTCAGTTGAGCACATCAGCTCGATCAATTCTGAAGATGTTCCCTTTTTATTTAAGCTATTAAGCCTTAGAGCCCAATTCCAACATCCGAAATGCTATGCCCGGCCTGTCTCCAACATAAGATCAACATATCAATCACTATACGCTGGACCCAAACATGACTGCATAACTTTGCTGAATTCACACCTTGCATCACTTTACTAACCGGACCACAATAACATTTTCTGATCAACTTAGTCGAAATTTCACGAATCTGATGCTCCCATTGCACCCCATGACCTACATAGGTCTTGCTCTACTTCTTACAATACTACCACGACGGAAGAGATGTGCAGAAGTTCATAATCAACTGTCGAGTCAACCAGTCATTGAGTCTATACTTCTGACAAGAACCATTACCTCATTCTGAACCAAATAATGATCTTTTATCCTTAATATATTTCACGTAATCAGATTGCACTAATCTTATATCCAACAATCTCGTCTCACCCAATACGAACTGCTCAGGCAACAAACCACCCTGACATGACCAAAAGTCTCATACGATGCCACAATGTGCAAATAGGCTACCAATTAGAATGTGATACAAGGAAAACGAACTCTGAAAGGGAATTTCAATTACCCCGCTCGCGAATCATATGTGACGCGGGCACAGAGCTAATATGAGCTTCCTTCAGAAAATAGGAAATAGAACACAATAAACAGATATGGGGAACTGTACTGAACATCACACTATTACGGCGTACAACCCAATCCGAGCAATCATAACCATGGTGGCGTGCCACCTGATCCACACAATATAGCCATGGTGGCGTGCCACCCGATCCAAATAACATACCCATGGCGGCGTGCCATCCGATCCGCACAACATAACCATGGCGGCGTGCCACCCGATCCACACGTAGATCTCACATAAGGAGATGCACATCGAGCTAAATTTGCTCATTACAATAAAATACCGTATTTTGGTCACAAGCACACTAAGTGCATAATACCATTTCCCTGGGGAGACATATAACACTATAATCCACAAACTCGAGCACAACTGAGGTGCGATATATGATCTAAATCTCAAGATCCATCCTGCTCATATAACATCATCTCTACGCGGAACCTTCAACACATATGAAATTCAACAAGCCGTCTCACGACTCACACAGCGCAATGTATCACTGCATGAAATATCTGGCAATGAAATAACACCCTGACTAATCCTACGTAAGGAACGCATTACTGAAATGAACATGTTTGGTCTGATATAAGCCCCTGTTCACATTTAAATCAATCCACTAATCCCAAGCCGATTTTTGATTGCACCAACTAGGCTAATAACCTTTCAAAGGTCCATAATAAGTCCCCTTTTTTTCATAACACATAAGAACAACCCTCATAACAAGAGAGAACTTCCACAGTCCAGAACCCAATAAACAGAGTGCCCTCCAGGCATAAATTTTCAAATTAATGATATCACCACAATCCTCATACTTGGTTTAAATTGTTAATCAATTAAGTGACTACATGACACACTTATACAATCTTCATGTGGGACACGTTCCTACAACCTTCAGAAATGAATAACGGGTCCGTACATCCAATCCACCGTCCGCACTAACGCTGAAAAGCGATCAAGAATCATTAACCAGAATACAAAGCCTATTTCACCAAAACAACGATCTCGGGTGACACTGAAGACAATACCAACTTACCTTAAACACCGAAAGTCCTTTCCTGCTCATCCGAGATTGTGACATCCTTGTCCACACCGAGCTGTTACCTTCATCTTTACTTCAAATTCTATACCACTCACTGCACCCATCGTGCTAACATGCAATAGAATACGATTCTCATCATAACTTCGGAACCACTAATAGGTTAACACTTCATCATATAAAAACCTTCTTCTAGACTCACTTCAGGAGAACTGTAGCCCCACACAGGTAAATTCTCATAACCGTAGTATAGGCAAACATCTAAGTAGTGGTCTATGCCACCATAGCCCTTCAGGGATTCGCCCACACATAACGGGCCATAACAGTAGAATGCTTCTGAATAACATCAATTACGGCGGCCGACAAGCCTCACACGTACCGCCACAAATCACATGCATAACTTGATCGCGCTAAAGGAACTGATCTCTACCACCAATATGCCAACTAAACTATGGCTAACCAATCTATTTTCTTTCGATTTACCTGGATTGCCTTAGAAACAATAACAACTTCATTCAACACTTACCACACTCTATCCACACTCGTCCCGAGTGACCTTAAATCACGAGACCATGTTGTCTCAAATCCCACAAACCATTTCATACCTCCCAATTGCTACATTGCAAGCCAAAACATCATAGAACATTCTGTGCCTCTTATCATAGGCTGCTAACAAGCTTGATTCTTAACCGTACCTATACGCTCGAAATCATTGGGCATCACACCTCATCTTGTGAATTTATTATGACCGTTGTTGAGAGCCACCCGCTTTGACTTGGCCCCAAATATAATCAACTCCATGATTCTTCTATCACATGAATACCCTCTTGGCGAAGAACCCGCCAAATCACTTCCCTTAGAACCCGCATGTATATAAAGCAAAATCCTGAATTTTTCCCCAAGTCTGAACATGGGCCAATAAGGCCAACGATAGCCCACCTTTAATAATTCCTTTGCTAGAATTACCACTTATGGTCCTTTTCCGTAGCTGAAATAGTCCATCGATATGCTAATAACCAAAAATCTCACAAGTAGTTAACCATGCAATCCAATCATAAGCGGTGGGACTCTCCCACTTAGCTTGAGCGATTATTTCACAAATCTGGAACTCACCCGTCCTCTTTATCCCTTATTGACATAACCATGTGCAATAAATAGCCAAAATTCTTGAAATCTTTTTGTAAAACCCCCATTTATACTCTAAATCATCAACCACATTTGCGCGATCGATCTCCTTATTGTGTATTAGCCCATACTTCCAATTAAACCCGTAGACTTCAATTGCCAGCCACTAAAATCCTAAATCATTCCAAACTCTCCTTAAGGTGTGTAATCATCCTACCACCAAGGCCATACGCAACATCCACCACTCTCCTACTTTGGGCAAACTCACTTCTTTAATCAACTACATGACCTTTGTTTCATACACCTGGCCTTCTAGGAATTTTAGCCACTGTCTGACACTTTCCACACATCTTTCCTCATACCTTGCTGCTCAATTGTTGCCTTAAATAAAATCTACGTTCGTAGCACTTAAACCCACAAATAGCTACTAACTTTAAACTTTTCCTAAGATCATCTTTCCCGAGTTGTCGACATTAGGAACACCGATTAAATCATGCACCTCCGTACCCCGTGATATCTAATAGTCGCTTCGTCAATATTGACCTGCAATATCCTGCTCCAAAGTCAGATTGTAGAAGATCATAACACCGGCAAATCTAGTACATCCAATAAGGACAACAACACCTCATCATAGAAGAAAATTTTGCCACGCTCGCAAATACCGAGTCTCGATACCTTGTCCACCTAAACCTGAACATTCTCTACCTGATTGCCCTTCCCTTGCCGGAAGTAAAATACTGAATCTCTGAATCACACCCTGAGTAAACTTCCCTTCAAGTTATTCACTTTCCCGAAATGTAGGCAACATCCTACCATCATATCAATACTGCGCAACAATCGTTCATAAGCATCATGGCAACTTGTGCCTAGTCTCACGACTCTCAGAAGTACAGCTACTGAGCTGAATCAATAGAATACCCTTCCACAAGGAGACGATAATAGCTTACACAACCTCATAGGGAGAAAAACCTCGCACCACGTTCGTAGTACAATTACAATCCTTCAATTCTCGATTTATAACAAGTGGTTCGCATCGCGTAAGATCAAGTGGGAAGAAAACAATGGCCCAAGCCTCAAGGAATCAAATCACACGATGAGGAATCAAAAAGGGAAGTACTCCTAATAGTCCTGCAGCCTCCCAAGGATAAGTATAGACGTCTCTGTACTGATCCGCGAGACTCTACTAGACTTGTTCATGACTCGTGAGACCCTAGGAATCTAGTGCTCTGATACCATGTTGTCACGATCCAAAATCCACTAAGGGTCGTGGTGGCGCCGGATACCACCGTCAGGCAAGCCAACAGAAATACTCAATTGAATTCCCATTTTTGTATTGTCAAAATCATTTTTCTTTACAAATTAAATAATGAATAATAAAATTTATGGAAACAACCGCGAAACCTTTAACAAACTTAACATTTAATAATCCAAAAATCCTCTCATAACCCGGTGTCACAAGTGCATGAGCATCTACTGACAAGGAAATAAAATACAACATCCGTCCAGAATACAGTGGACCGGAAGTAAATACAGTATACTGGAAGGGACTGTACTAGCTCTGGCCGTCTCGAATAATGCAGCTCATCTAGTCCCAGAATCATCCGTGCTGCTACGCCCAGTAGGCCGCTACAGTTACATATACATGTGCAACAAAAATGCACAAAAGTGTAGTATGAGTACGTAAACAATTTGTACTCAATGAGTATCCCGTCAAATCTCGAAGAAGTAGAGACGAGATGGTGGACTTCGACACTTACTAGTGGTCCAATAATGAGGCCAATAATACATTAAATCATGGATATCAATAAACATGATTTTATTACAATAGAAGGAAACAAGTAAACAATTATTTCTTTTATAGGAAATTTCCAAAATTCCTCTTTCTATATTATCCAAATATTCTCAAGCCATGAAGAGGAATTAACAACTTTGATAAATTCAAGGAAGCAATACAAGCATGCGCAAATCACGCCGAGGTCGACAGCCTGTTCCAACAGAAATGTAAACTGTGCACTGCCGAGGGTCGAACGACGTGAACCATAGATGCATCTATTTAATCTGCCGAGGCATTCGGCTCGCTCCAAAATTTAAACACACACAGACAGTCAATCAAGAGTCCACACGGAGCAATTATCCAAAGAAAGTCAATCCTCTTTTAACCATTTAAGAAATATGAATTTTAATCCTTTTAGAAATTTATGTACTAATTCAATGTGATTTAAGCAATTCAAGTTGTCAATAAGTTTACGATTAATCCAAGTATAGCATGCTTTTGGGTCCTAGACTACCCGGACAATAGCATAATAGTAGTTGCGCACGGACTCTCGTCACCTCATGCGTATGTAGCCCCCACAAATAGGAGCACATAACCAATTAACTCACCTATGGGGACAATTCCCTCTTACAAGGTTAGAAAGGAGACTCACCTCGCCCCGAAGGTCCATAATCGGCATTCCACATCCTTCCGAAGACTCGAATCGATGCACAACGCTCCAAAACTAGCCAATAATTATGCAAATCCATTAGTATATGCTAAGGTACCCATTAAAATCCAATTTATAACAATTCCTAACCCCGATCGAAAAGTTGATAAAAATGCTCTCGGGCCCACATGCCCGGATTCCGAAATTTTTCGAAAATAAAGTTTACCCATAAACTCACAAACTAAAATATATGATTTTCTCTAAATTCCATACCCAATATCGTGGTCAAAATCCAAGATTATCAAATTTCTAGGTCTTCCCTAAAACCCCAAGTTTTTTCACAAATTCCTTGTCTAAATCCATATATAAACTTTGTATTTAACTCAAAGCTAGCATAAATTACTTACCTCATGACGAGTGATGAAAATGACACCTCAAAGTTGCTCCCCATCGGCTCAAATGGAAGAAAATGGGGTTGAAATGAACCCAACCCCAGATCTTAAAAGACCTCAGTGCCTCAGCTATTTTCGCACCGGCGATCCCTTGACCACTTTTGTTGTTCCGTAGGTGCGGTTAAAATGTCGCTTCTGCGGTCCTCCCTAGGCTGCCATTTTTCGCTTCTGCAACGTACCTTCCGCAGATGCGGTCCCGCTTTTGCAGAACCTTGACCGCATCTACGGTCCTCGAGCCATGACCAAAATCTGCTTCTGCAGTGGAGTGACCGCATCTGCGGTCCTAGAACCGCAAATACGGTTATGACAGAACCAGCATACCTTCAGTTATTCTTCAACTTCCAAATTGGATCCGTTAACCATCCAGAATCCACCCAAGGCCCCCGGTACCCCAACCAATCACACCAACCAGTCCTAAAACACATTACGGACTTGCTCAAGGCTTCAAATCACATCAAACAATGCTAAAATTATGAATCAACCTACAATCCAAGCTTTATGAACTTTAGAATTTCAACCTTCTATTTTCGATGTTTAAACCTATCAAATCACGTCTGATTGACCTTAAATTTTGCTCACAGGTCATATTCGGCATTACGGACCTACTTCATCTTTCGGAATCTAATTCCAACCCCGATATAAAAAAGTTCACTTCCGGTCAAATTTCTCAAAAACTTCCAAATTCCTATCTTTTAGCCAAATGGCTTCAAAATGAACTACGGACCCCCGAATTCACTTCTGATCGCGCTCCTATCTCCAGAATTACCTTACGGAGCTATTCACATACTCGGAATCTCAAACAGACATCGATAACATTGAAATGCACTTCAACCCAAACTTTTGAAATTTCTTTCAAAATGCTAATTTCCACAATAGATGCCAAAATGCTCCTGGGTTACCCTAAACCCGATCCGGGCATACGCCCAAGTCTGAAATCATCATACGAACCTATTGGAACTTTAAAATCTCGATTCCAAGGTCGTTTACTCAAAATTCCAATCCTAGTTAATTCTTTTAACTTTAAGCTTCCAAAATGAGAATTCTCTTTCCAAATCGACTCTGAACTTCCCAAAACTTAATTCTGACTATGCGTACAAGTGATAATACCTGAAATGAAGTTGCTCATGGCCTCAAACCACTGAACGGTGCGCTAGGGCTCAAAACGACCGATCGGGTCGTTACAAAGTCCCAAATCTGAGGAGGGTCGTTTTGTTTTTGTGTTTGCGGCGGATGGATCTGTAGAGTCTAATCCTTAGGTCTTATTAGGTTCCTTTTAGTATATCTAGGTTTTCTTTTAATTAGGTCTTATTAGGTTCCTTTTAGTATATCTAGGTTTTCTTTTAATTAAAGGGTAGTGGGTTTGGGGCTGATAGGTTCAGGTGTATTTGGGCTGGGGTTGGTTTGAATTTGGGCTTGGATCTGGGTTAACTTTGGGGAAGAATTGAGCCAATTTGGTAGAAAGAATTAACCCAAATTCATATTAAAACCCCTTTTTCAATTACCTCTTCTATTCAATTTTTCATTATTTTTCTTTAACTAAAATCCTAAATTAATTCAAATTATAAAATTAAGCTAATTATCTAGTTATAATATTTATAACAATTACTTGATTCTAAACAAAAAAAATCATTAATCTAAAATTAAAAGATAAAATGTAAAAACAAATGAGCATTTTTTTGTAATTTTCATTTTCAATAAAACAAATAATTAACTTATTAATCCTAAATAAAATCTAAATGCAATGCATGTTATTTTTGGTATTTTTTTCATGATTTTAATAAAAATTAAACAAGCACAAAAATACAAACAATTAATAAAATCCTACAAAAATTCTATAAAGTTGCAAACAATTGGGGAAAATCTATTTTTTTAATTTTAGGAGTATTTCACATAGGGCAAAAATCACATCTCACAGTTGTCCCCCTCTTTTCTCAGAAACACGAAGGGTTTTTCGGGCAAAGATAAAGTGAGCAATTACGAGCAATTTTTGCCCGTTTGAAACTCTATTTTGAAAAAGTTTGACCGAACCTTACTTCGGAGGTTGCCTACATATCCTTGGCTATAAAGGAATAAGGTCGGTGTAGTTCTGGAAGGATGATGGAGTGATGAGTTCAAAAGTCGAGTGAGTTTCCGTCGAGACTCCAGTCCACGGTCCTTTATTACATCAAAATCAAAATGAAAAAGACTAACTAAACCTATCAGCTACGAGTTATAAGATTCCTATCTATAAATCTTATGAAGCTTGATCTTGAGTCTTTGCTGGTTCTTCCTGCAGACTCTGATCTGAACCTTGATGCTCATTAGCTGTGAACACTGGTTCATTTTTCTTCAGCTCTTCGGATCAAGGCGGGACATGCAAAGCTTGTGACTTCAATCATATCTTGGGCAGTCCGCATCTTTCCTCTGCTTCTGCACTTAGAGTTCAACTTCTTTTCTTATTTTTCTTTTCTTTTATTTGGAGTGAGACTTCTTATTTTTGCCATCTCAAACCTCATGTCTCACAGTAAAAACCTGTTCAGGCACCAAAATAAACTAACGAATGAAATTTTTCTGCCCCAGTTTTAACTAGAAAAATTCTGTGAGTTATTGTAACAAAATCTAAACCATTTATTTATTGAAAGCAATTAAAATTGGGATTGTGTATTCCTGAGAAAAAGGAGATTAGGGAGTGGAGCCCTATATCTAAAATAAAATCAAATGGGGATCGGAGGCCCTAAGTTGGAAAGATTACCAAATTATGCTGGTATCAACTATGGAGTGGGACCCTACATTGAAAAGATGATCAAGTTATGCTGGCAGGGTCATTGGGTTATGCCGGAAAGGTACTCAGGTTATGCCCGGGCAGTCATCGGGTTATGCTGAAAATGTCCTCGGTTTATGCCGGGGAGGTCATCGGGTTATGCCGGAAAAGGTCCTCGGGTTATGCCGGCGAAGTAATCGGGTTATCCTGGAAAAGGTCCACGGGTTATGTCGGGGAGGTCATCGGGTTATGCCGAAAAAGGTCCTCGGATTAGTCTAGGGAGGTCATCGGTTTATGCTGGAAAAGGTCTTCAGGTTATGCCAGGAAGGTCATCGGGTTATGCCGAAAAAGGACCTTGGGTTATGCTAGGAAATTCATCGGGTTATGCCGGAAAGGTCCATGCATTATGCCAAGGAGAGTCATCGGGTTATGCTGTAAAAAGGTCCTCGAGTTATGCCGGGGAAGTCCACAGGTGGTCATCGGGTTATACCAGAAAAGGTCATCGGGTTATGCCGAGGAGATCAATGTGTTTAGCTGGGAAAGTCATCGGGTTATGGCAGAAAAGAAGAAGGTCCTCGGGTTATGCTGGGGAGGTCCACGGGTTATGCCGGGAAGTCATCGGATTCTTCCGGGAAAGTCATCGGGTTAAGCCATAAAAGAAAAAAGGTCCTCGGGTTATGCCAGGGAGGTCCACAGGTTATGTCGGGAAAGTCATCGGGTTATGTCGAAAAAGAAAAAAGGTCCTCGAGTTATACTGGGAAGGTCCACGGGCTATGCCGGGAAAGTCATCGAATTATGCTAGAAAAGATAAAAAAAAAGGTCATCGGGTTATGCCGGGAAGGTCCACGGGTTATGCCAGAAAAGTCATCGGGTTATGCCAGAAAAGAAATAAGGTCTTCGGGTAATGCTGGGGAGTTCCATGGGTTATGCCGGGAAAATCATCAGGTTATGCCAGAAAAGAGAAAGAAAAAAAAGGTCCTCGGTTTATGTCGGGGAGGTCCACGATTTATGCTGGGAAAGTCATCGTGTTATGTCGAAAAAGAAGAAGGTCATCGGATTATGTCGGGGAGGTCCACGGGTTACGCTGATAAAGTCATCGGGTTATGCTGAAAAAGAAAAAGGTCCTCGGGTTATGCCGGGAAGGTCCGGGTTATGCCGGGAATCAACTAGGGAGTGGAACCCTATAATGGAAAAAGACTATCAGGTTATGCTGGAAGCGACTAGAGGATAGGACCCTATGTTGGGGAAAACGTAGCTAGAAATTGGGGACCCTAGGCTACCATGATTTTGAATTTTCCTTCTCTTCTTCTTCTTCTTTTATTCATGGAATGAGTGAATGCGGGAAATAATTTTTGAGGGGACTTCCCTTTTTGGATTGTTTCTGCAAAGCTATTTCTATCCCCTATGTAGCTTCTTTTTGGATGCACCTGCTTCTTGTATGGTTGCCTTGAATTACACATGTTTACTGTTTTTCAAACAAAGAACAATTTGTCAGTTTGGAACGGTGGTTGGTTTTGTGGCCTTGATTATTTCAATCACTTGTTCTCGGCCCTTTCAACAGCAACTGGTTGCTTCTTAAATACCGGTTGCATTTCTGACCCTGGAGAAAACTCTGGCTCTTCCAGACATTTCCATGACGACTGGTCGGTGGGACTTACCTTTTTCGACTTTATTTTGCCTCTGTAGGCCTTTCCCTTACGACGTGTTGTTTTTCTTTTTCTTTTTATCTTTTTTTCTCTTTTTTTTCTTAAATTCAGAGCACTGGGGGAACTTTTGGCTCCTCAAACTTTGTCGCAACAGCTAGTCATGTGGTACTTAACCTTTCCCAACTTTATTTCGCCTTTATAGGTCTTTCATTTCTGGCTTCTTTCTTCCAACTTGAATTTCAGAGAATTTGGGGGTACATTGTCTTTTCAAACCTTTGCCAAGACGGTTAGCCATGCAGGGCCTGACCTTTTCAACTTTATTTTCCTTTATAGGCACTTCAATTTGATTTTCTCCTTCCAAGAGTTTTGATTCAAAGCATCGGCCGCCACGAACAGTTGAGGTCAGCTCGATGCCATTGACGAGGCTGGGTGCCCTTTTGCACATTATCTCATGTCAAACAAAAGCCTTGTAAATCATTCTTGCCATCCTTTATTTGTCTTAGTTTCAAAAACAGAGTTAGACCGAAAGGGATTCAAAGAAAAATAAATAATGGAATGGAGAATGAGTTTAAACAAGATGTGTCCCTTTCGGGAAAAGGAAAGAAGGACTTATTTGGAGTACATGCGGACTTCAATGAACATGACATGCCTTTTGGACTGGATGCGTGATTTGTGTAAACCGTCTGACTATCAGAAATTCATCACAACTTTGCCTTAAAACCGAAGAACCTTGCCAGGACTCTGTTGATGCCGATGGTTGTGAGGATCCTTTTTTCGATCAGTGGCGCCTTTTGCGGGTTTTCATCAGCTGACCTCTCTCATTTCTCTTCTCACCATCGCCTTATAGTGCTCTTTACGAGTTTTCACTAACAAGACCCTCTCATTTTCCATTTTTCTACTTACTGTCGATTCACGGTGCCCGTGTGGGTTTTCACCAATAAGACTCTCACATTTTATTTTTCTCATTTTGGCGCATCGGATTCAAGTAGCTGCATTATCCGATCCTTGAAAATTCTCACCGATTGATTGGAAGGACTTGAATAGGATTTGGGGTAAAAGAATTTGGATTGAATTACAACTTTGGAACCTTTCAGGCAAAACCATCATCGAACCATTATAGCTTCTACTAGTTTCAACTTTTGGGGAATTTGGATTTTTGTTTTGGTGTGACTGCACCCCAGAGAGAGGCGGCCTAAATATTCTTTTTGAATCAAGTCGAACGTAGTTTAGGGAACTTTGATTTTTTTTTTCTTTTGTTTCCCTGTTTTGTTTTGTTTTCTTTTTTTCCTCTCTTTTTTTCATTTTTTCATTTCAATTTCTTTGTCTTTTCTTCCTGTTTTTTGTATCTTTATTTTTCTTCACCTTTTTCATCATCATTTTTTTTTCATTTTTCAATAACACTTTCAGGTTCCAAAGAGGGTAATCAAATAAAAGTAACCGGTTCAAAGGGTTTACAAAGGGTTGATAGTGTTTGGATAGTGAGAAAGAAAGCCTTATTCATCCCAATCGGAGAACATTAATGCTATATAGAGGATCCAACATAGTACCTTTTGAATGTTTGCATTGATAGTTGTTTGAGGGACATTTCCTTCGATGTGTCCCAAGTACAACGCACTTTTTGGGCATTACTCTTGTTGCAATATATGGACCTTTCCAATCAAGAACAAATTTTCCTTCAGCTGTTCCAACTCTTTGTTTTATTTTCCTTAAACTTATCTTCACTACATTCTGGTTCATGATTCATTATCTAGAAGTCTGACAACGTTTTAGGATCTAGGCACGAAGTCCGCAAGCATGTCATATTATTAAAATCTTCATTTAACGGAACTAAAAAGAGAATAAGAAAAGTGAAATTAAGAAAAGAGACATTCCTAGACAATGAAATATTAATTTCATTTGATTTTCTATTTTTAATTTCAAAAGATAGAAGGGTTAACATCGGAAAGTAAGACAATAAAGTAAAATATACGAATAACACCCTGAGATGATCCGGATGCAGAAAGGATAGCAAGACTGGCTACCGAGACTCCCGTCTGATGGGGAACTTTCAGGCTTGGTGACAGTCTTTTGGTTTTTCTTCTGTTTTGACAATGGTTGCAATAGCCGTCAGTGCCGGATCAAATTCCTCATCTTCACAAATCATTCCGACTATTGGCCAGTGTTGTGAGCGGGCAATAGATTGTTCATCACATCAGGAGCTTCTTCATCCCGAAAAATGATTCTTTCAGCGTCAATCAAGTCTCCAACTGCCTTTTAAGGGTCCAACAGTCCTCTGTACTGTGTCCTACTACTCCAGAGTGGTATTTACATCTAGTATCAACTTGGTGCGACGAGGACTCGGGGTTCGGCCGCTTTGGGGCCACTGGCTGCAATAGATCTAGCCTGATTAGCTTTTGGAACAAGCTTGAATACAATCCACCAATAGGGGTGATCTAATTCTTTCTAAAAGGCTCTCTTGGGCGAGGATTGCATTGGGGATCATTTGGCTGAGGATTATATGGAGCTTGGTAAGGATGGGCATTTCTGGGAGGTGGAGCTTAGTTTTGTATATAACATTATGGCCGCGTATAAGGTTGCACGTCACCGCATAGGGAGGCGGTGCCACGGCATAAGCATCATCTTGAAGGGGATAATAGTGTGGTGGGACCATAGGAGGCACATATGATTGGCTGAATGACCTGCGGGCCCCCTAGAGCTTGAAGCCATCATGGCTCCCTCTTCACTTTCATTGTTGTTTATCAAACACTCTGAACCATTCTGAGCAGCCTGTGATGTGGCCTTAAAAGAAGCAAGACTCAAGATTCGCCCTGTTTTTAAACCGTTTTCAACCATTTCCCCAATTTTGATAGCCTAAGCGAACGGCTTTCCCATAGCGGACATCAAGTTCTAGAAGTAGTCCGCCTCTTGGGCTTGTAGAAAGACTGTGACCATTTCAATTTCGTCCATTGGAGGCATTACCATGGCAGCTTGCTCATGCCATTTGAAAGCATATTCGTGAAAGATTTCCGCGGTTTTCTTTTTCAAATTGGACAAAGTGTTTCTACTGGGAGGGATGTCCATATTATACTGGAACTGGCGGACAAAATCTCGGGCCATATCATCCCACACGTGCCAATGGGTAATTTCTTGATCCGTATACCACTCAGAAGTTATTCCGGTGAGGCTTTTCCCAAAATAGGCTATTAGCAGCTCCTCTTTTCCACCAGCACCCCTTAACTAGTTACAATATCATTTCAGATAAGAGACCGGGTCTCCATGCCAGATGTACTTTTCAAATTTTGGCATCTTGGAGCTAGCTGGCAAGTGGACATGGGGAAACATACAGAGGTCAGAGTATGAGACACTCTTTTGGCCACTCAGACCTTGCATGTTTTTCAGGCTTTGTCCTAGGCTCTTCATCTTCCGATCCATTTCCTCTTGCTCAAGTTTTTTAATAATCTTTTCTTGTTCCACTGAGAGATCATACTATGGAGGTTGAGTGAAAGAGCATGGGGTCACATATGTTATTCCTAGTTGAAGTTGTGGACCCTGAAAGATGAACATTGGAGGTGGTGTCCTTGAAGCCGGTGCCTGGGGGGCGAACCACAGAAGGCATGCCAGGACCATTGGAGGGCATTGGAGGGTGCCCGCATGAGATAAGCGGGTTTGGCATAGGGTCGTTGGTAACCTCGCCTGACCTGGGGATCAACTCAAGGAACCCAGGGATTACACTTGGCAGTTCCCTACCATTATACCAGGCGTCCCACATTTCCAATATACGGAGATGCAAAATCCTATTTTCTTCAGCAACTGCTGATTCTAGCTGCAGAATAGCCGATCTCGGGCTATCCTTAGAACCGATGATAGGTAAATTGCTTGTGGAGACCATCTACACCTTGGATCTTGTGAAGGAGGGGAGGTTAGACTACCAACAAAACCAACCACCAAAACTTGGCTAGTTTACACACCCAACAACCTTGTTAGTTTGTAGACATTTAACATATAGGAAATCGCATGTTGGGATACTATGCACCTAACAGTTAAATGCTTCTACCATGTGTTTCATCCCGACCTTAACTAACTTTTTTCAGTATGTACCTCTTTTCTTTTATTTCTGCCTTTCTTTAATTACTCTTGATTTTTTTTTTCATTTTGCTTCTATCGCTCTTTATTTTTGGCACTCTCTTTTCTTTTCTTTTCTTTTTCACTCTTTTATTTTTTTGTCACTCTTTTTTTTTTTTTCTCTTTTTTCTCTCTTTTACTTTTTCTTTTACTTTTTTTTCACTCAATTTTTTTTTTTTTTTTTCTCTTTTTTCTCTCTTTTACTTTTTCTTTTACTTTTTTTTCACTCAATTTTTTTTTTTTTTTTTCTTTTTCCCTCTTTTATTTTTTTGTCACTCTTTTTTTTTTTTTTTCTCTTTTTTCACTCTTTTACTTTTTCTTTTACTTTTCTTTCACTCAATTTTTCTTTTTCTCTTTTTTTCAGTTTATTTTCACTCAGTTTATTTTATGTCTATAATCGAATCCGATGAGAATTACCTACGTATCATGACGCCGCATAATTAAGATCTTGCGTAGTTCGGGAAGATTGAGAATGGAGTAAATAATCTAACTCTTTTTTTCTTTTTCTTTTTCTTTTTCTTTTCATAACACTCAGACCATGAAAGCTTTAAGGCAAAAGAAAAGTATTTTTGATTTTTTTGATTTACTTTTGGAAAAAGATGCTTTAAAAGAAGAAAAGAAATATAGTTTTTTTTTTTGGATTTTTGATTTCTTTTATTTTTTTTAAAGAAAGACTTCTAAAAAAATTCCTTTTCTTTTGATTGGAACTTTGAAAATTTCAAAAGGAAAAGGAAAATTTTTTTTTTTGAATTTTCATTTGTTTTCTCTTTTTCTAAAGAAGAAAGAGAATATTTTTGGATTTTGGATGTTGTCTCTTAATTTTCGAAAGAGGGACTTGCCTCTTAATTTTCGAAAGAGGGACTTCTAAGAAAACGTTTTGGATTATTGAGTTTTTTTTTAATTTACAGAAGCGAAAATATTTTTGGACTTCAATTTTTCAAAATTTTTTATGACATTTACGAAAGAAAGACTTAAAGAAGAAAAAGAAATTTTTTTTCTTTATTATTTTTTTCTAATTTGTTTTTGAAATGTTTTGAAAAAAATACTTCACAATAAAGGAAACCTGTATTTTGGATTTTGATTTTTCATTGATTTTTTTATTTCTTTTTCCCGTATGAAAGACTTCAGAAAGAAAGAAGCTACTTTTTTTTAAGTTTTAAAAAACAACTTCCTTTTTTTTTTTTGAATTTTCTGAGGAAATATTTCTAAAGAAGGAACTAAAGGAAAATAATTTTTTTTTTGAATTTTTGAAAATTGGAGTCGGAACTAATGAGATTTGCCTACGTATCTCACATCCGGTGAGAATCAGACCCGCGTAGCTCGGTCAATTTTAACATAATTGGAAAAAACATGTTTTGACTCACTCTTTTTGAAATACATTTTTCCTTTCCTCTTTTCTTTTCAAAAAGTTTTAGCAGATTTTGAGGCATTTTCAAATGCTAGAATTTTTAGAACCGGGCGAATTTTCTATCCTTTCTCACTCTTGGTTTTTTCCTTTATTTTCTTTTCCTAGCTGGACAACATGCATGCCGAAATAAATAAATATTCACATAGCACGTAGGATGTATTAGGATGGTTTTTATTTTGGGTAACCCTGTTCTAGGCGGACCCAACCCCTGTGTTGAGTTCCCAAGGTCAAATGCACGTGATGCAAATAAACGTTCCTACTAGGGATCCGTCATGAGGTTACATTATTATAAGTTTAAACCTGGGATTGTGTTCTGGACCTGGCTTACCCGAGCGGACAAACTCGAGTTGAGGAGGGGGAAACGTACCGGGAGCACGAAAGTCTGCCTACCCTTGTTGCTTGCCCAGCCCCGTTCTATTTGGGTATAACTCTAACAGAAAAGTGTTTTATGCAAACGTGAGCACCATTTTTTAGAAGACTCAGAAGGGGGTGCGTAAGAAGACATTTAAATATAGTTCAAGCAATATCAAAGCAGTAAATAAATGACAATTAGCACATTAAGTCCACAAAATAGAGTAATATCAATAATAAAGCCAAATAAAAATCACATTAACAAGCTCGAATTGTTGAACGTTGAACTAGAGATTCTGGGTTCGATCCCCAGCAGAGTCGTCAGAGCTGTCACATCTCATTTTTTACAACCCGAGAGGAGATATAAGGGAATTTTTTCAATTAAAGTGACATTATTCAAAATGGGATTATTTTATTTATTTTCTTCAGAGTTGCCACTTGGAATAGTTTATTTTGTGTCCCAAGTCACCGGTTTATTTTAAATCCAAAATCGAGGAAGTTTTCGACTTTATTTAAAAGTCTGCGAACTAGAAATTCTAAGTAAGGAATTCTGTTAACCCGAGAGAAGGCGTTAGGTATTCCCGGGTTCCGTAGTTCTAGCATAGTCTCTTAGTGATTTATACTTGGCTTAAATTGTTTAACTACTCATTTCTGGGACATATATACAATTTATCTTTCAATCGCTTTTAATCACTTGATCTGTTCGTAATTAAAGAATTAACTTAATATGAGTTACGCGTACGTATACCCATTTTGTTTGGCGCGTTAAAATCATGCCACGCGTACGTGTTCACAATTATGCACGCTTTATTTATTTTATTCAGAAATGTTTGGTTGAATTTGCGCGAACGCATCCCTCGAGTTACCTTTTTTTAGAATTAACTTCGCAATTATGTTACGCGAATGTATACATAATCACAATAATAGTCTAAGTCGGGCCTAGAGCAAACTACGAATATTCATTTTTTAAATCGTAATTGTATCATGCGAACATATACACAATTAATAATATTTTATTATTATTGAGATTGTTTGGCCCAAAGTTGCGCGAGCGCATACTTTGGTCTTAATTTTTGGAACCGTAATTATGTCGCGCAAATGTCGAAAATCCTAAAGATTGTCTACCCAGGTGTGGCCGGCCTGAACGTGCCTCTAGCGTACGATTAATGAAAACGAAATAATAGTGCATCATCTTTTATTTTAATACCCAACTCCATTGCCTAATTTTAATTAATAGGTCAATTTAACTCAAGAGACACTAAAATATTAAACATCACGTATTAAATATATATGTTAATGAAGCATCAATCCTGGGAAACCAAACTCATCTCTTAATCGTGAAAACCTACCCAAGAATCTTAAACCACAACATTTACAAACAGCAAATAGCAAAACAAAATTAATACGAACAAAGTGCTAGTAAGCCACACTCCAAAACAGAGGAATGAAACATTAACCCATACGATTTGACAAAAACAGAGCACATAATAAAAGCATTAATATCAAGCAAAACAATACTATAAGAAAGAAAGAAATATACCTCAGTATAACTGGAAATCAACTGTAGTACTGCTTTGAGCGCATATGGAAACTCGACTAGGCACCAGAAACTCAAACCAAAACGGCATCGATCAAACATTATTATCGAGCATCTCCAATGAGATTAGAATGATGAACTCAAATAGAGGAAAGAAATAAACTTAAGACCAAGCTGGACCGAAGAAATTTGAAGGACTTCTCCAATGGAAGCCTCTTTCACTATATTAACAAACTTCAAACCAATCTTTGTACAAAAGCCATAATCACTGAGATAAGAAAAATTGAAATCAAATAACAGTCTCGGGACCGGAATTGCAAACAGAACCTCGGCCGAAAAAGCTTTTAACTCAAACGGACTTTCAGTGCCGAAACTTCGACTGCGTTTTAACAATTGTGGAAGTCGGTTGTTGAGTGTGAAGCTTGTAACGACCCGACCGGTCATTTTGAGCCATAATGCGTCGTTCAACAGTCTGAGGCCATGAGTAGCTTCATTTCAGGTGTTATGATTTGTACGCGTGGTCGGAATTGAATTTCGGGAAGTTCAGAATTGATTTGGGAAGAGAATTCTCATTTCGGAAGTTTAAAGTTAAAAGAATTATCTAGGACGGAATTTTCAAGTAAACGACCTCAGAATCGGGATCTGAAGGTTCCAGCAGGTTCGTATGATGATTTCGGACTTGGGTGTATGCCCGGTTTGGGTTTTGGATAACCCAAGAGCATTTTGGCGCCTATTGTGGAAGTTAACATTTTAGAAGACATTTCATAAGTTTGGCTTGAAGTGCATTTCAGTGTTATCGATGTCAGTTTGGGATTCCGAGTCTGTGAATAGCTCTGTATGATGATTCTGGAGTTGGGAGCTCTATCGAAAGTGAATTCGGAGGTCCGTAGGTCATTTTGGAGTCATTTGGCTAAAGATAGAATTTCAATGTTTTTAAGAAGTTTGACCGGAAGTGGACTTTTTGATATCGGGGTTCGGAATCTGATTCCGGAAGTTGGAGTAGGTCCGTGATATCGAATATGACTTGCGTGCAAAATTTGAAGTCAATCAGACGTGATTTGATAGGTTTAAACATCAAAAATAGAAGTTTGAAATTCTAACGTTCATAAAGCTTGGATTGGAAGTTAATTCATGATTTTAGCGTTGTTTGATATGATTTGAGACCTCGAGCAAGTCCATAATATATTTTGGGACTGGTTGGTATGATTGGTTAGGGTCCCGGGGGCCTCGGGTAGATTTCGGGTGGTTACGGATCAAAATTGGAATTTTGGGAACTGCCTGAAGAGTTGCTGCATTTGTCATAACCGCATCTGCGGTTTTTGGACCGCAAATGCGGCGCTTTACTCGCAGATACGGCCAAGGAGGCCAAGCCAGGAACTGCAGAAGCGGCTCCCAGACCGCAGATGCGGTCCAGCCTTCCCTCCCCTTTTTCGCAGATGCGGTTAAATCCTCGTAGATGCGGGATCACAGATGCGGTCCCCGAACCGCAGATGCGGAAATCGCTGGGCAATAAGGTTCATTTAATACGAGTTCAAGACTATTTTCTTCACATAAATACTTTTCCATTGGCGATTTTGGAAGCTTTGGAGAGAAGACTTCCACTTAGCATTGTGAGGTAAGTTTATCCCACCCTTCCTTAGTTTAATACTTGTATATTAGGTAGATTAAACACTAGAAATTAGGTAAAATCAAGGGGTTAGAGAAAAACCCAGGGTTTTAATAAAACTTGGATTTAACCATAAAATTTGTTATGGAATTAATTAGAAATCATATATTATTGATCCTTAGGTTGTAGCGAACAACTTCCTTCGAAAAATTTCGAAATCCGGGCATGTGGTCCCGGGGTCGGATTTTAGAAAAAATTGTGTTAAGGGTTGGGAAATTTCTTAAATAGTTTGAATACAATCTTGTGAGTCTATATTGACTAGTTCCTCCTTCATTTAACTAGGTTGGGATCGTTCGGCTTCGAATTGAGGATTCGGTCTCGCTATTGGCATTGGAAGTATACTTTGGAGTGAGGTGAGTCTCCTTTCTAACCTTGTAAGAGGGAATTGTCCCCATAGGTGAGTTAATTGGTTATGTGCTCCTATTTGTGGGCCCTACGTATGCAAGAGATGACGAGAGTCCGTGTGTAGCTACTATTATGCTATTGTCCGGGTAGTCTAGGACCAAAAAGCATGTCGTACTTGGAATATTTGTAAACTTATTGGCAAGTAGGATTGCTCAAATCACATGGAATTGGTAAATGAATTTCTAAACAGATAAAACTTCATTTTTCTTAAATGGTTAAAAAGGATTTGTTTTCATTGGATAATTATTCTGTGTATACTTCTGATTGACTGTCTGTGTATTTATTTTTGGAATGGGCTGAACGCCTCGGCAAATTAAATAGATACATCTATGGTTTGCATTGTTCGACCCTCGGCAGTGCACAGTTTATTTTCTGTTGGAGCGGGTCGTACGCCTCGGCATGATTTGCGCATGCTTGTATTGTTGCCTTGAACTTATTAAAGTTGTTATTGCCTCTTTCTGGCTTGAGAATATTTGGATAAATAATGAAAAGGAATATTTGAAATTTCCTATAAAATAAGTAATTGTTTACTTGTTTCCTTCTGTTGGATTAAAATCATGTTTATAGAAATCCACAATTTCATCTATTATTGACACCACATTATTGGACCATTAGTAAGTGTCGAAGTCGACCTCTCGACTCTACTTTTTCGAGATTAGCCGGGATACTTACTGAGTACACGTTATTTTTATACTCATACTACACTTCTGTGTATTTTTGTTGCATAGGCTCATGTGTTATTAGTGGCCTATTGGGCGTAGCAGCACGGATAATGCTGGGACTAGGTGAGTTGCATTATTCGAGGCGGCCCGCAGCTAGTATAGTCCCTTCCAGTATATTGTATTTACTTTCTGTCCACTATATTTCGGATGGATGTTGTATTTCATTTCTTTATTAGTAAATGCTCATGCACTTGTGACACCGGATTCTGGGATGGTTTTGAAATATTTTGTATTAATTGCTTATTTTTTAATTTGAATAGAAGCGGTTATCTCTTTTTATTTATAAAAATTGAAGGAAAATCTTAGTTTTCAAGATTGTTAAAATGAGAACTTCATCAAGTAATTTGGTTGGCTTACCTGACAGCAGTGTCCGACGCCACCACGGCCCTTAGTGGATTTTGGGTCATGACAAAGCTGGTGGACGATTTTTCATGGTTATGTTGTTGCATTTTCAGCAAGAAGAAGAAGCTGAAGCGTTCGAGATCTGTCTATGGCTGCTTCCTTGTTCATAGAAGAAGGTCTAAAATGGTTGTTTTTGTTTGAGAAGAAGATCGACGTGGGGGGGAGACATTTCTTTGTGTGTTCGTTTATGGCTGCTGGTTCAAAGATAAAGAAGATAAGGTTCAAGCCTTTTTTGAATGTGAAGGAGATGAAGTCCCAAATCTGAGGAGGGTCGTTTTGTTTTTGTGTTTTGTGGCAGATGGATATGTAGATTCTAGACCTTAGGTCTTATTAGGTTCCTTTTAATATATCTAGGTTTCTTTTAATTAAAGGGTAGTAAGTTTGGGGCTGATGGGTTCAAGTGTATTTGGGCTGGGGTTGGTTCAAATTCTAGCTTGGATATGGGTTAACTTTGGGGGAGAATTATGCCAATTTGATAGAAAGAATTAAGGAAAATTTTCATATATATACCATATATGAAACTATATTACCAAATATGTTCATAGTTTGCATATTACCATTCATGCTAATAGTATTTCTACACAATATATACAATGCATTAAAATAAGGAATCACTGTAGCTTTATGATTCCTTATTTAGGCGCGGTAAAAAAGTAGAATTAAATATTCTTTAAGATCTTCCACAACGCAAATCACACACATTAACCTTTTTCGTCAGTTTCGTTTCAAATTTAGCGTCTATGCTTTTTCAATACAATGTGTTCCAAACTTTTTTTCTAATTTCACAAATCAAAAATGAATAAATCTTCTGCAATTCTTCTACATCAAATGCAATTATGTCCAAATTTCAGTGATACAAAGCAAAGGAAAAGAGAGTAGCAATTCCACCATTGATAGCCATTAGAAAGCTTTGAAGCTTTGAATTGAAATTTGGGTTTTCAAAAAATTTTATTTGTTTGAATTGGGTGTTGTTGCAAATAATTGGAAATATGGTTTGGTGATTATATCTCAATTTTGAGGGGTTTTGGTGAAGATTAGACTTGGTTTTGGCTGAATTTCAGAAGAAGAAGAATGTTGTTTATTTGTAGAATGCTGTTTATTTATTTTTCTTTTATTTATTTACCTATTGTATAAAAGTTGAACAATATTGTATAAAAATTATATTTAAGTGGATGATTTAGTATTGTTTTAGACAAAAATATGTATGAAAAATGTGAAACATACATTTCAGGGGAAGCATGTCAAGTCCAAATATGTACCCAGTTTGTAGATATTTTGTAGATAAATTAGAGATTATTTGTATTCTGATTGTAGATGCTTTATTTTCTATTTTCACAAATAAAAAATAACTAAAACTTCTACAAATCTTCTATAAAAATGCAATTATGTCAAAAATCTCAATTATGCTCAATTGAATGGGAATTGGGATGTTAAAATTCAATTTACCCAGTTTGTAGATATTTTGTAGATTATTTATTTTCTGATTGTAGATGCTTTGTTTTCTGTTTTCACAAATCAAAAACGACTAAAATTTCTACAAATCTTCTACAAAAACGCAATTATTTTGAAAATCCCAATTATGCTGCAATTGAATGGGAATTGGGATATTAAAATTCAATGTACCCAGTTTGTAGATATTTTGTAGATAATTTGTAGAAACATTGAAATTCTGTATTTTCATTTTAATTTTTCAAATGATATGTAGTTTTGTTGTAGATTAAATGTAGAAAACAATCCATTGTGAGTCTTATTTGACTCATTCCTCACATTCAACATATTTTACAAATTCACGCATCTTTAAATACAATACAATCATACTTCTTGAATTTAACGGTATAGAAATATATATAACTAAAAACATCTTCTCCTCTGCACAAGTTAGCTCCAAAATAGACGAAGTAGAATAACAAGTTCGTATCAAAACTTTTAACACAAAAATACAAAGCTGAAAAATAAATAAACAACAGTCTACAATTTTTATACAATTTATCTACAATTTCTGCAATATAATATATGTGTCACGACCCCAACCCCGGTCGTGATGGCGTCCAACACACTGCTAGGCAATCCTGACCAATTAACAACCTTAACCAAAATTCTCATACAGTTCATTATTGTCTAAGATGGATAAATTACCAAGTTATAATACTAGAAGTCTGAAATAAGGGTTAAACATGCGGAATTTAAATAATCATCCTTCTACATAGCCCAAAAGATCCGGTGTCATAAGTCTGAGCCTATACTATAGGTTTACCAATCTAATACATGTCACTCTAGGGAAATACGAAATAAAAGAAAGATAGAAGGGAGAGATCAGGGCTGCGGACACCATTGCAACTACCTCTTTGCTCCCGGATATGTGTTGCTCAATAGAAAATCCTCATTTAGCCTCTGATGCACCTAGATCTGCACGCAAGCTGCAGGGAGTAATGTGAGTAAACCGACCCAGTTGTCACGACCCCAACCCCGGTTGTGATGGCGCCCAACACAACTGCTAGGCAAGCCCGACCAATTTCACTCTCAACCCGAGCGTGAAGCTCAAAACCATTTGGTTGAAAATTGTTAACAGCATTTAACTAGAAGAATAACTGAAATATAGAAATAATCTGAAAAGTCCACAATACTGAACAACCTCCCAAAGACCTGGGGGTCATGAGTCAAGAGCCTCTACCAGAATAACATAAATATACTGTAAAACAACATAGTCTGAAGTACGCGGAAAAGTCAAATAACAGGAAATAGGAGAGAAGTCGGATCCTGCAGACGTCAGGCAGCTACCTCGACAACTCCGTGTAAAAGCCCTGAAGAGCAGCAATAAGCTCAGATAGCTCTTGGAGTACCTGAATCTGCACACAAGGTGCAGGGAGTAAAGTGAGTAGTTCCAACTCAGTGGTAATAGACATATATAATGACTTGAAAGTAGGAATTCCCAATATACAACCATGTGAAGCTTAGCCAGTACTCCTACACGGTTAACAGTGTAACAACAGCTAACAGAAACAGTCAAAGCAGATAAATATATCAATGCATGAATGCAATGCACATGAACGCTACGGCGCGTAGCCCGATCCATGGGTACCCGGCGCTCACTGTGGGGGTTCAGACTCCGGAGGGGCTCCTACAGCCCAAGCGCAATATAATATCACACCCGCTGCGGCGTGCAGCCCGATCCATGCATAGTCATGAATGCACAATCATACTTACCATTTTTTAGTTTCAATTATCAGAATTTTAATTAGGTGTTTAAAATCTCAGAATTTGCAAATCATATTTAGACAATGTTTAACTCAGGGCCGATATCCCGAAAACATGCTATAATTCATAGAAATAGTGATAACGATCCTCACGAGATCCAAATAACCGGCACGCAGCCCAAATATATCCATAACCATCCAAGTAAGAGGTTTACTGGCTAATTTCAAGCCAATGATATAGTTCAACATCATTCGGTCGGACTAGTTTACAGTCCTCAACCACAATCGACCCC
>MU704169.1:151358-165628 GCA_026770625.1 Nicotiana glauca
AAAACCCAAAACCAAGCCCTAACTTCTCCAATTTACACCCCAATTTCAGTGATTTAGATGAAGATTCTAGGATAAAATCACGTAATTAGTCCATAAAACTTACCTCCAATCGGAAACTAGGTGAAAATCTCTTACTCCGTCGTCCAATAGCTCCAAAATGTGCTCAAAAATGGTGGAAATGATTTTTTGTTCGCGAATGTTATGTTATAAAACCCTTCTGTCCGCCCAGGCTTTTCTTCATCGCGTTCACGACACAACCCACGCGAACGCGATGACCAACATTTTAATAATTCAAAATCCTCTTACGCGAATGCGACCCCTGGCCACGCGAACGCGATGCTCAATTTCCTTCCATTACGCGAACGTGAAATTCCCCACGCGAACGCGATGCATAATGACTTGACCCCACGCGAACGCGTCCAACCTCACGCGATCGCGTAGAACAAAAATCACTGGTCCCCAAATTCCTCCTTCGCGAACGCGAACCTTTTGAACTTACTACTACGCGTTCGCATCAACATCATCGCGAACGCGAAGACATAACACCCAGGCTCCCAAGTTTCCTCTACGCGTTCGCGTCTACCACTACGCGAATGCGATGAACTAAAACCTGCAACATTTATGACACCAAATCTGATCTCCTAGCCAACCAAAAATGATCCGTTTGACCCCCGAAATCACCCCCGAGGCCCCCCGGACCTCAACCAAAACCACCAACCTACTCGAAAACACAATACGAACTTGTTCCAATCATAAAAACACATCTTTAAACACAAAAATCATCAATTCAAGGCGGATTCAAGCCTAAGTTTCAACTAAAACCTCCGAAACCTACATTCAATCAAAAACCCGACCAAACGATATCCGAATGACCTGAAAATTTGCAGACACATCCAAAATGACCTAAAAAAGCTACTGCAACTGTCGGAATTCTATTTCGACTCTCGGATCAAAATTTCACTTATCAACCGGATTCCGCCAAAATTCCAACTTCGCCAATTCAAGCCTATTTCTACACCGGACCTCCAAATTCAATTCCGAACGCTCCTCTAAGTCACAAATCATCTCCCGAAGCTAGCCGAACCACCGGAATTCACATCCGAGCCCTCTAACCACATAGTCAACTTCAGGTTGACTTTTCTAAAATAAACTCCCTTCTAAGAGGCTATATGCCTTATTTTCAACCAGAATCAGTCCGAATTCACCTGATAGACTCTAATACTGATATAGAACATGAAATAACACAATAAGGGGGAAACGGGGTGGTAACTCTCATGACGACGGGCCGGGTCGTCACACCAGTGAGTAATAAGCATAAATAATGACTGAGAATAAGAAATCATGAAAAACACAAATTAATCTATAATGCGATAGTAAAAAAACAAGTAGAATGAAATCAATAAAACAACGAAATCGATATGTAAAAATGCTACAGCAATTAAGTGACAGATATAGAAAGAAAATCAACACATAATGGGGTACCCTCTAGTATTCGCTGCGGCGTGCAGCCCGATCCATTTATTTATCGTCGACGGCACTCACTGGGGGTGTGCAGACTCTGGGAGGGGCCCCTTACGGCCCAAGCGCAATAACAAGCCATCTCGTGACATCCACTAGGCCCTCGACCTCATATCAATATCAATATAATACTGCTGCGGCGCGCAACCCGATCCATACTCAATCCAGATATCACATAAGCCCCACGGGCAATAATAAAATAGTAGTTCTCAGCCCAAACCATCGTTAGAAATATCATTTAAGTTTCAAATTGGATTAAAAGTGGCCGAGTTTGTAAAACAGTGTTAAACAATAGGACTGAATTTAAGCAATATGTCGAAATAGTGAGAAAATAGTGAAGCAATCCCCGAAGGGTTCAAATAGTCGGCACGAAGCTCAAGTATGACAATTAGTCCAAATAATAATGGTATCAAATGTGCTTCAATCAATTACGCGGTAAAAACATCACTCGGGACAGACCAAGTCCGAATCCCCAATAGTATACAACCCTGCACTCGTCATCAAGCACATGTCTCACCTCAATATAGCACTACGATGTGAAAATCCAGGGTTTCAAACCCTCAGGGCAGCATTTACATTCATTACTCACCTCAAGCCGACCAAAACTCTATCTCACTATGCCCTTGCATCTCAAATCGGCCTCCTCGCGCATCGAATCTTACCAAAACCACAACGAATACGTACAATAGGCTAAGGGAACAAAACCCAAGCAAAAACAATCGAAAAATATTAAAAACCCCGAAATTAGCAAAACCCGAGCCCCAGGCCCACTTCTCGAAACTCAAAAAATTTCACATCATTAAGACTCCTTATCTCCCCACGAGTTTATACATATCAAAAAAATAAGAATCGGAGTTCAATTGACCCTTCAAATCCCCAATTTTAGCTCCCTTAACTTCAAGCCCTAAACCTCCATTTTAGTCCATAAATTCCTTAAATTTTCAGTCCTAATTCATGAAATAACACCATAGAATCGTGTTTTAGGTCCAAAACCCTTACCTTATCGAAGCTCCTTGAAATCCCTCTTCAAAATCGCCCAAAAATCTCTAAGTTCGAAGTTAAAAATGAATAAACCCTTCAAAATCGCGAAGAAGAACCTTTTATACATTCTGCCCAGTCATAACCGCATATGCGGCTCCATACCCGCTTCTGTGATACCGCTCCTGCGGTAAATCTTCCGCATCTGCGGAATTTTTTAAAATTCCAAAAATCTGCATCTGCAGCCCAGTAGTCCCATCTGCGACTCTGCAAATGTGGTTCCTGCGTTTCCTCTGCCCTTCCACTTCTATGACCCTTAGACCCGCATCTGCGATACCGCACCTACAGTTCCCCAGCTGCAGGTGCGAAAATACCAGCAACAGCAAAATCTGAACTTGCACAAGTCCAAAACTCTTTTCGTTAGCCATCCGAAATCACCCCGAGGCCCCCCGGACCTCAACCAAAAGCACAAATACATCCTAAAACATTATTCAAACTTGTACCAATCATCAAAACACCTCAAACAACACCAAAACCATCCAATTACATCTAATTCAAGCCTAAGTTCTTCTAAAACTTTCTAAACACACATTTGATCAAAAACCCAACCAAATTACCTCCGAATGACCTGAAATTTTACACACACATCCCAAATCACATAACGAAACTACAACAACTCTCGGAATTCCATTCCGACCCTTAGATCAAAATCTCACCTACCAACCGGAATTTGCCAAAATACTAACTTCGCTAATTCAAGCCTAATTCTACACCGGGCCTCCAAAACCACTTCTAATCACACTTTTAAGTCACAAATCATCCCCCAAAGCTAACCGAAACATCGGAAATCACATCCGAGCCCTCTAACGCATAAGTCAACATCTGATTGACTTTTTCAAACTAAGCCTTCCTTAAAGAGACTAAGTGTCTCATTTCCTACCAAAACCTCCCCAAACCAACTCGATCACACAAGACACGGATAACGAAGCATAAAGAAGAAGAAAATGGGGAAAATGGAGCAGTAATTCATGTGATGACAAGTCGGGTCATCACATCCTCCTCAACTTAAACAAATGCGTGCCCTCGAGCGAGTCAAGAAACATACCTGAAGCCTCAAACAGGTGAGGATATCTGCTTCGCATCTCCCGCTCGGTCTCCCAGGTAGCCTCCTCCACGGGCCGACCTCTCCACTGCACCTTCACTGGAGCTACGTCCTTTGATCTCAATTTTCGAACCTGACGCTCCAAAATGGTTGCTGGCTCTATATCATAATGTCAAATCACCCTCCAACTATACTGTACTAAAATTCAGAACATGGGACGGGTCTCCAATATACTTCCGGAGCATAGAAACATGAAAAATTGGATGCACGCTCGACAAGCTGGGTGGCAAGGCTAGCTCATAAGCCACCTCCCCAATCCTCTGAAGTACCTCAAAAGGCCCAATGATCCGCGGACTCAATTTCCCCTTCTTTTCGAACCTCATAACACCCCTTGTGGGTGAAACCTTCAACAGGATCTTCTCACCAACCATGTAGGATAAATGTCGAACCTTCCTATACGCATAACTCTTTTGTCTCGACTGCGCTGTACGGAGTCTCTCTTTAATCACCTTCACCTTCTCTAATGCATCCCGGACCAAATCTATCCCCAATAGCCTAGCCTCACTGGGCTCGAACCAACCAACTAGAGATCTACACCGTCTCCCATACGGAGCCATCTGAATACTCGACTAGAAGTTGTTGTTGTAGGCGAACTCTCCAAGCGGTATAAACTGATCCAATGACCCTCTGAAATCAATAACATAGGCGCATAGCGTATCCTCCAATATTTGAATTGTGCGCTCGGACTGCCCGTCCGTCTGAGGGTGAAAAGTTGTGCTCAATTGCACCTGAGTGCCCAACTATCGCCGAACAGACTTCCAAAATTGGGAAGTAAACTGAGTGTCTTGATCTGATATGATGGATACTGGGACACCATGTAACCGAACAATCTCCCGAATATATAACTCTGCCAGTCGCTCCGAAGAATAAGTAGTACAGGTAGGAATGAAGTGCACGGACTTGGTCAGCCTATCTACAATCACCCAAATAGCATCGAACTTCTTCAAAGTCCATGGGAGTCCGGTAACAAAATCCATAGTGATCCTCTCCCACTTCCACTCGGGAATAACCATCTGCTGATGCAAGCCACCCGGTCTCTGATGCTCATATTTCACCTGCTGACAATTGAGACACCGAGCTCCAAACTCCATAATATCTTTCTTCATCCTTCGCCACCAATAGTGTTGTCTAAGATCCTGATACATCTTTGCGGCACCTGGATGAATGGATACCGCGAGCTATGGGCCTCCTCCAATATCAACTCCCGAAGCCCATCCACATTGGGCATGCAAATTCGGCCTTGCATCCTCATCACACCATCATCATCAATGGTCACATCTCTGGCATCATCATGATGAACCTTGTCCTTAAGGACAAGCAAATGCGGATCATCATACTAGCGCTGTTTGATGTGATCATATAAAGAAGACCGAGAAACCACACAAGCTAATACCCGGCTGGGCTCCAAAATATCTAATTTCATAAGCCGATTGGCCAAGGCCTGAATATCAACTACAAATGGCCTCTCCTCAACTAGAATGTATGCCAAGCTCCTCATACTCACTGTCTTTCATCTCAAAGCATCGGCCACTACATTGGCCTTTCCCGGATGATACAGCATAGTAACATCATAATCCTTAAGCAACTCTAGCCGCCTCTACTACCTCAAATTAAGGTCCTTTTACTCGAACATATACTGAAGATTGCTATGATCAGTGAATACCTCACAAGATATGCCATACAAGTAGTTCCTCTAAATCTTCAATGCATGAACTATAGCAGCCAACTCCAAATCATGAATAGGGTAGTTCTTCTTATGGGGATTCAACTGATGAGAAGCATAAGCAATAACTCTACCCTCCTGCATCAATACACAGCCAATCCCAACTCGTGAAGCATCACAATATATGATATATGAACCCAAAACTGATGGCAAAACCAATACTAGAGTTGTGGTCAAAGCTGTCTTGAGCTTCTAAAAGCTCTCCTCGCACTCGTCCGACCATACAAACGGAGCACCCTTCTGAGTCAACTTGGTCAAGGGCGATGCAATAGAGGAAAACCCCTTAACAAACCGATGATAATAACCCGCCAAACCAAGGAAGCTACAAATTTCTATGGCTGAGGACGGTCTAGGCCAACTCTGAACCGCCTCTATCTTCTTTGGATCAACCTGAATACCCTTGCTGGACACCACGTGTCCTAAGAAAGACACTGAACTGAGTCAAAACTCACACTTGGAGAACTTTGCATAAAGACTCTCCTCCCTCAATCTCTGCAATACCACTCGCAAATGCTCCGCGTGCTCCTCCTGACTATGAGAGTATACTAGAATATCATCAATGAACACGATAACAAACAAATCCAGATAAGGCCAAAATACATCGTTCATTAGATGCATGAACGCTATTGGGGCATTGGTCAGTCCAAAAAACATGACAAGAAACTCGTAGTGACCATATCTAGTCCTGAAAGAAGTTTTACGAATATCTAAATCCCTGATTTTCAACTAGTGATAGCCCGAATGAAGATCAATCTTGGAGAACACCCTCGCTCCCTGAAGCTGGTCGAATAAATCATCAATAGGAGGTAGGGGATACTTGTTCTTCATTGTTACTTTGTTCAATTGCATGTAGTCAATGCACATCCTCATTGTGTCAGCCTTCTTCTTCATAAATAGGACCGGCTCACCCCATGATGACACACTCAGCCGAATGAACCCCTTATCTAGGAGTTCCTGAAGCTGCTCATTCAATTCTTTCAACTCTGCTGGTGCCATATGATATGGCAGAATAGAGATGGGCTGAGTGCTCGGCACCAGATCAATACCAAAATCAACATCCCTGTCCGGTGGTATACCTGGCAGGTCTGTAGGAAATACATCGGGAAAATCCCTCACAACTAGAACAGAATCAATGCTAGGAGTCTCAGCTCCAACATCCCGCACAAAGGCTAAATATGACAAACAACCCTTCCCAACCATACGCTGGGCCTTCAAGAAAGATATCACTCTACTTGGAACATAATCAGTCACACCACGCCACTCGCTCCGCGGTACACCCGGCATAGCCAAAGTGACTATCTTAGCATAACAATCTAGAATAGCATGACACGGAGATAACCAGTCCATGCCCAAAATAACATCAATGCCCACCATGCTCAATAGCAATATATCAACTCGGGTCTCTAGACCCCCAATAGTCACAACATATGACCAGTACACACGGTCCATAACAACAGTATCGCCCATCGAGGTAGACACATGAATAGGTAAAGAAAGAGACTCCCGGGGTGTACCCAAATAATAAGCAAAATATAAAGACACATACGAATAGATGGAACCAGGATCAAGTAATATGGAGGCATATCTGTGGTACACTAAAACAATACTTGTAATGACCTGTCTAAAGTAATGGCATCTGTCCTACCTGGAATAGCATAAAAACGAGCCTGGCCACCTCCTGATCGACCTCCACCTCTGGGGCGACCCCTAGCTGCCTGGCCTCTACCCTTGGCTAGCTGGGCGGGTGATGAAGTAACTGGTGCAGAAGTCTAGGGCCGATCCCTCTGCTGAGACTGACCACCACGAAGTCGAGGACACTGCCTCCTCATATGCCCAAAATCTCCGCTCTCATAACAACTACCCGTTGCTGGAGATAGGGACTGAAGGGAACCCCTCACACCAGAGTGACTAGCAGATGCACTCGGCACAGAAGAACCCTGAGCTTATAGGGCATGAGATGAACTCTGAGCTAGGAGGGCGATAAGTGAAGACTGGACCTGCTGAGACCCATGATGACCACGGCCTGAAGATACCACACAATACTTTGGACAGGCCGACTGAGCAGGCCTGAAAGAACGTCCTCTACCATGCTAGAAATGGTCCCTAGATGGAGCACCGCTGAAGCTACCCTATCCTCGAGGCCTCTTTGCCTCCCTCTCTTCTCGCTCTCTACGGCACACCGTCTCAATCCCACGAGCAATATCGACCACCTCCTCAAATGTAGCACCCAATACTCTCTCTCTCTAGTCATCAGAATACGGAGATGGTAGTTGAGGACATCCACAAACCTCCTAATCCTCTCACGATCTGTCGGAATCATCCAAACAGCATGACGGGCCAACTGTGAAAACCTCATCTCATATTGGGTCATGGTCATATCCCCATGCGTTAACCACTCAAACTGTCTATGTAGCTCCTCTCTATAGGACTGCGGTACATACTTCTCCAGAAAGAGAGCGGATAACTGCTACCAAGAAAGGGGTGTTGCACCGATAGGTCTACGCCTCTCAAAATCCTCCCACCAAGTAAAAGCATCCCCCGAGAACTGGAAGGTGGTGAATTCCACACCACTCGACTCAAGAATCCCTACTGTATGGAGCATCCGCTGACACTTGTCAAGAAAACCCTGGCATCCTCGCCCTCAGCACCACTGAATGTCAGAGGCTGGAGCCTACCAAACCTCTCAAGACGACGTTGTTCATCGTCTGGCATAGCTGGAACCACGAAGTCCTGAACTGGTGCAACCGGCTAAGCTGGAGGTAGTCCCGGCGTCTGAAATCCGTGCACTACATGCTCAGGTGTGCGAGCAGCAGGGGTCTGATTACCTCCCCCGGCTTGTGAAGTAACTGCTGTTGTGGTGGCTAAAACTGTCTGAGCCAGGCCAGTGCAAACTGATCAGATCTGTGCCAAGGCCTCCTGAAGACCCGGAATCACGATAGGAATTGTTGGTGCTGAACAGGTGCTGTTGGAGTATCCATAGCTAGAGCCTGGTCTTGAGATGGGGCCACTGGTGGATCAACAGGTGCTGCCCCGGCTGCTCTGCCTATTCCACGACCACGATCGCGTCCACGGCCTCTGGCGGCCTCAGTGGGTGGTATTGGGGGTCGTTCGCCTCGTCTGGTAGCGTGAAACCTCACCATCTATGAGAGAATATAATAAAGAGAAGTTTAGTACTTGAATCAACAAGTTCGCACGACAAGAATTTCAAGAAGATGAATGCCACGACCCAAATCCCGAGCCTGGTCGTGATGGCGCCTCTCGTGAAGACAAGGCCAGCTAGTGAACCCAATTCATCCCTTTAAAATAATTATTTAACACAATTATAGTACAACATGGTTTAATAATACCAAATAGCGGAAGTATAGATAAAAATACAGAAATCCAACCCCACACAGCCCTAACCGGGGTGTCACAAGTCACGAGCATCTATCAGGCTGTAAATCCACTACAAGGTCTAAAGTATACAAAACCAGAATAATGAATAAAAGAGAGGAAAATTGTACTGCAAATGCCAGTAGTCACCTACTTAACTCATATAACTCCGCCTCTGATCGGCCAAAAACCACTACCGGGTGAATAGATACCTGCATCTACACGCAAGGTGCATGGGAGTAAAGTGAGTACTCCAACTCAATGAGTAATAAGGGTAAATAACAACTGAGCAGTAAGAAATCATGTAAAGCAAACCATCATGCTATATAGGAGCAGTGAAAAGCCCTTTGAAAGAAAGCAGTCAAGCTATAAAACCTTTAGAAATATCTTAGCTCAATTTAAAACAACTTTTGAAAATGACTTTTTAACAGTTATGCAAATAAATGCAAAAATGAATAGTGCAGATAAGCACAGAAGTCCGTCTCTCGGCCACCACACTCGATTATCAGATAATACCAGAACAACATGTGAATATTGTAAGAAGAAGCACAAACAACATATAATGACAGACAAATGAAATAAGGTAAACACATCAAACAGTATCGGTACCGCTGTGGCGTGCTGTGATGACCCAAAGGGTCATTACCTATTTTCTCATCCACTCTGTACTTCCAAGGTCTTGAAAACCTCATTCTTACTTGCATCAATTTGCGTGCACAATCTGGGTGTGTAGCCGGAAGGCTTACATATGAATTCTATGTGAAAATGATGAATTTAGATATTAATATGATTAAAGTTGACTTTGGTCAACATTTTGGGTAAACGGACACGGACCCAAGATTGGACGGTCCCAGAAGGTCCGTAGAAAAATATCGGACTCGGGCATGTGCCCGGAGTCGAATTCCGAGGTCTAGAGCCCGAGGAAAGAATTTTTCTGTGAAATTATTTTTTTGAAATTATTAAGGAAAAGGGGAAATGAAAATTGATTAAAAGACTGTGGTATCGGGCTCGTATTTTGGTTCCGACGCCCGGTACAAGTCTCATATATTGTTTAAGCACTTTCTGCAAAATTTGGTTGAATTCGGACATCGTTTGATGCATTTCGGACTATAAGTTCCAAATTGGAAAGTTTATGAATGTTGAAAGGAAATCATGTGTTTAGAGGCTTGATTCTATGTAAACAATGTTATTTTGACAATTTGATTGCACGAGTAAGTCTGTAGGATGTTTTTAAGGTTGTGTACATGTTTGGTTTAGAGGCCCGAGGGCTCGGTTGAGTTTTGGATAGGTATCGGATTGCATTTTCTCATTTTTTAAAATCTGGTATCTTTCAGTTCTGCAGGCTTCGCAATTGCGAAGCTAGCACTCATAAATCCGAGCTCGCAATTGCGTGCATTTTATCGCAAATGCGAGACTTTCCCTGGGCAGCAATCTTCGCAAATGCGATGCCTGCCCATGAGCCCAGCCTTCGCAATTGGGACCCTTTTCTCGCAAATGCGAACCTTCCACTTTCCTTCAGAGTTCGCAAATGCAAACTAGTGCTTGCATTTTCCAAATTTTGCAAGGTTCGCAATTCCCACATCCGAGGCCCAGCAAATTTTATACTTAGCCGAATTTTTATCACTTTTCACCATTCTTTCAAAACCCAAACACCATAGGCAATTTTTCAAGAGCAAACTTCATCCCAAATCACTTATGATTTGATTTTTACTCAATTCTTTCAATCTTTAACATCATTAAACATGTTTTCCACTTGAAATCAAGGATTTTCATGGGTGAAATTGGGGTTTTTGGGTAGAACCTAGGTTTTCTATAAATTGGGGAGTTGGACCTTGATTTGAGGTCCGATTTCAAAACAAATTATATATTTCAGTTTGTGGGGGAATGGGCAACCGGGTTTTGGTTCGAACCTCGGGTTTTGACCACGTGGGCCCGGGAGTAATTTTGGATTTTTTGGGAAAATCTTGGGAAATTCATTCTTATGCATTCAAATTGATTCATATAGTGTTTATTAAAGTAATTGAGCGATTTGTGATTAGATTCGAGCGAATTGGAGATGGAACCGCGAGGTAAAGCGATAGTTGAGAATTAAGTGGATTTCAAGGATTTGAGGTAAGTGTTTGGTTGAACCCTAGCTCGAGGGAATAGGAGTTGAGTCTTGCTGCTAATTGCTATCTGATCGAGTACGATGTATATGTATGGTGACGAGTATCTATACATTGGTGTCTATCATGACCGTAAGTCCTTATAAAGTGATTATCATGAATTGGTTGTGAATTTCGTGCTTATTAGAGGATTCTATATGTTGTGAATAATATGTGAACGGTGATATGATTATTTGATACCTAGAAGCATGGGCTCGAATTGTGATACGAATATTGAAAGTTTATGAAATGACTTGATTCTTTGGAGCGTTGGCTCAAAATGGTAGAGTGGACTATAACATAAAAAAAGTAAGAAAGAGAAATCATTATTGATTATTCCCTTGTCGGGATGTTTGGTTGAACTTGTTTGGATTCTCTCCCTTGTCGGGATTTCATCAAATATTTGCTTATTTTTATGCCCCTTAATTGTGACTGTTGGTTGGGGAGTCAGACTGTTGAATGATATGGATCGGGGTGCACGCCGTAACAATGATATTGAGGATCGGGTTGCACGCCGCAACAATAACATATGTGGATCGGGTTTGCGCGCCGCAACAATGACACATGATAAATGATATGGGTCGGGTTGCACGCCACAACAGTGGTATTTGTGGATCGGTTTGCACGCCGCAAAAATGGTAATTATGGACCGGGTTGCACGCCGCAACAGTTATTGATACCATGTGTTTATATTGAGTATTGATTCGTTGTTCATTATGAATCTAAGCTGCTTTAGTTTGTTACTCAGGATTACTGTTACTATTGTTATCTCCCCATAGAATGTTTCCCCTCCCCCCATAATGTTAGTTGTTTGGTATTTCATTTCCGTTGTATATTTATAACTGCACAGGTTTATGTGGTGTCCGGTCTAGCCTCGTCACTACTTCGCTGGGGTTAGGCTAGACACTTACCAGCACATGGGGTCGGCTGTGCTGATGCTACTCTTTTGTGCATTTTTGCACAGGTCCGGGTTTTGAGGAGCAGCAGCAGCATTAGTGCGGGAGTAGGCTTCCATTTTACGAGACCGAGGTAGACTTGCAGGCGTCCGCAGGCCCGGCGTCTCTTCCTTATGTTCTCTTTTAGACTGTTGCCTCCTTGTTTCGAGATAGACAGCTTTTATGTTTCTTTCAGACCTTTGTATTTAGTATATTCTTAATGGTTCGTGAGTAATGTGACACCAAATCTTGGGTAGAGGCTATTATTGACTATTCCGCGTGTGATTCAGACTTATAAATTAGACTTCCTCTATTATTATTATTATTATTACTATTATTATTATTATTATTATTATTATTATTATTGAATTCTATATTTCTTACTGATGCTATAAATTATTGACAGATTTGTTTATAAATGAAAAGGTAAATAAGTTGGCTTGCCTAGCTACCACGAGTAGGCACCTTCACGATCCCGATGGTGGAAAATCCAGGTCGTGACACGTGCAGCCCGTTCCACATATCGCTGCGGCGTGCAGCCCGCTCCATTTAGCGTCGATGGCGCTCACTGGGGGTGTGCAGACTCTGGGAGGGGCCCCTTACGGCCCAAGCGCAATATCAAGTCATGTCGTGGCATCAAATCTAGGCCATCGGCCTCATATCAGTATTAGTATATCATTGATGTGGCGTGCAGCCCGATCCAAAAGTATCCTTACAATACAAGCCCTCGGCCTTACTCAATCAACAAAATCACATAAGCCTCTCGGGCAACAATAAACATGATGCTCAGCCCAAAATATTATTCGAAATGTCATTTCAAGTGTTAAAGCAAAGTAAACTTGGCTGAGTTTGAAAACAGTAGAAAGTACATGACTGAGTTCAAGTATAAAATCAAAACAGTGAGGAACTATCAACAACCATCCCCGAAGGGTTCAAATAGCTGGCACGAAGCCCAAATATGTCAATCAACCCAAATTATGATCATAGCAAGTAATTTCAGTCAAATACGCAGTAATTTCATCAATCGGGATGGACCAAGTCACAATTCCCAACAGTGCTCTACCCCACACTCGCTATCCGGCGTGCAAGTCACCTCAATACAGCACTACGATATGCATATCCGGGGTTTCAAACACTCAGAATATCATTTACAATCATTACTCACCTCGAACCGGTGAATTCTCTAGCTCGCGACGCCTCTGCCCCTCAAATCGGCCTCCACGCGCGTCGAATCTATACAATGTCAGAGCGAATACATCACAATATGCCATTGGGATAATACCCAATCGAAAACAATCGAAAATTAGTAAAAACCTCAAAATTAGCAAAACTCGAGCCCTGGGCCCACTTCTCGAAAAATTGGAAAATTAGAATCATCGGATTCCTTATCTCGCCACGAGTCTATACATACAAAAATCTCCCAAATCGGACCACAAATGGCCCCTTAAACCCCAAATTTAGAATTTCATTCTCAAGCCCTAATTTCTTACAATTTGGCTATATTCCCATGAATTTCAAGGATGATTCTTCAATAAAATAATGTTTTAAGTCCAAGAGTTCATACCTGATCAAAGCCCTTGAAACCCTCTTCAAAATCGCCCAAACACTCTCCAAGTCCGAAGGAAAATATGTGACTCTATCAAAATTTCGCGGAGATGGACTTAAATGCTTCTGCCCAGTCTCTTTTGCTTCTGCGGTCCCGTTTCTGCTTATGCGGGACCACTTTTGCGACTTTTCTTCCGCTTCTGCGGATCCTCACTTAAAGATCGCGACCGCTTCTACGGTCCTCGCATCTGCGGATAAACGTCCGCTTCCGCGGAAATGCCAATTCCCCACTATTCCGCTTCTGCGACACGACTACCACATCTACGGCCTTGCAGATGCGGTTTCCACGACCGGTTTCCATGATAGGTCCACTCCCAGGTCCCCTCACTGCTTTTGCGGTCCATTCTTCTCACAAGCGAGACCGCTTCTGCGGTCCAATTTTTGCAGAAGCGAAAACACCAGATACCAGCAAGAACCTGCGATCTCTCAACTCTAAATTTCATCCTGTTAGCCATCCGAAATCACCCCGAGGCCCCCGGGACCTCAGCAAAAAGCACAAACATGATCCAACAACTTATTCAAACTTTCTCGAATCATCAAAACACCACAAATAACACCTAAACCATCAAATTACACCAAATTCAAGCCTAAGTTTATCCAAATCTTCAGAAACTCGCATTCGATCAAAAACCCAACCAAAATACCTCCAAATGATCTAACATTTTGCGCACACATCCAAAATCACCTAACAAAGCTACAGCAACTCTCAGAATTCCATTCTGACCCTCGGATCAAACTCTCACCTATCAACCTGAATTTGCCAAAATACTAACTTCGCCAATTCAAGCCTAATTCTACACCGGACCTCCAAAATTACTTCTGATCACACTCCT